>PVJL010004552.1:0-127047 GCA_004026885.1 Lyroderma lyra
ATTATTATTATTATTATTATTATTATTATTATTATTACCTCCCAACTCTGCTAATAAGAAATAGATATTCAGAGGAAAATTTGTTAAGAGGTAAGACACATAAGTTCTTGCTTTTTTTCTTTGTTTCACCTTAGGCCAAATTTCTTCATCATTACACGACAATTGTAGGTTCTTCTTCTGCCAATCAGATTATCCTTCCACCATCTGCTAAAATAATTTTCAGAATAAAGTAAACTCCTGATTTATATTGGTGAAGACTCTCTCTTGACCAAAATTTAGTCAGGTACCTCTGAGACCTATTTACAACTGGCCCTTATTCTCAAAGCCTGCCTAGCTCAGTTATAGCAAAAATCTTGCTAAGCCAGTTTAGAGAGAATTCTTCCATCCTTGGAATAGTATCACCCTCAATCTCTGATCAAATTCCTCATTCCTCATCATCCCCCAAATAATATCTGATCATCCTGACTTGCTCATAGCAAAAATTTCATTAGGTCAGCTTATCAAGTATTCCCCCTACCCTTCATATCTCCTCTTAGTAATTTTTTATCCACTGACTACTCTCAACCTGCTCATTGGCTATAAATCTCTACTTGTCTTTTATTTAGGAGTTGAGCTTAATATCTCTACCCTATTGAGATAGTCTTGACACCTATTGCAATAGTCCTGAGTAAAGTCTTCCTTACCATTTTAACAAGAGTAAGAGTAATTTTTAAGAACATAGAAATATAAACATGAACATGTGTTAAAGAATTTTTTCTCCTCATATTGTATGATGGCCCAAGACAGATAATACAACCAATTCAAAGAAAAGTTAAAACAGTACAATTTATATAAAAGAATGTTGAGATAAAAGGAAATGAAGACAAAATTTTTTTCCTTAGAAAAGAGGGTACATTAAAATTACAGAAAAACATTTATACATCTATCACTCATCTATCTACAACTTATGAAGAGTTGCAAAGTAGCTCTGAGACAGTGAACAGCACTAACATTTAATTAGCTGGGAGGGTGTGCTAGAAATAATGCATAGTTTTCTAGTGAAGCACATATAAACAAAAGTCCAGAGGTATCCTTTTAAGAGAAATTTCAAAGAGTTTATTTAGATAATGATTTGCAAACCAGGAAATGTAGCCCTGGGTATGAACTGAGAATACATTCCAAAAATGAAGGGGATAGGCCAGGATTTACAAAGGCAAAAGCTGCAAGGAGCTATTGATCAAAGAGATCAGTTGCTAGGGAAAACAAGACCATAAGCTTATATCATTTTTTTCTTTCTGATTGATACAGACAACTTCATTTTCAGTAGTTGGATGATTCAGTGCTCAAGCAAGTGGGGTTGTGAGGTAAGAACAATGGATAATACATGATTAAGTTTTTATTAAGTTCTACTTTCAGCCCAGGCCTGTAGAACATAAAGGCTGTGTTTGATCACACAATCATAGTACAAGGAGTAGTATGTAAGAATGACACAAGGAGTACAATGTATCAAACAGTACAAAGAATGACACAAGAAGTACAATGTATCAAACAGTACAATCAGCACAAGAAGGCTGCTGGTTTTGTAGGCAATTCTGGAGCCCAAAGGCCAAAATTATTCTCTGCAAGATGCTCAAGGTGTAAAAATCCAAATATTTGGCCACAAATTGTGAAATTAAAGTTTTTATAAATTTTTCTACACACTTAGCTGTAAAAGCCTTTATTTGGTCTATAAGTTTAGGCTCATCTCTTTTTATATTACTCCCTCAGATAAAGTAGTCTATTTAATGAGGTAAAGTCTCCTTCCTATACTTAGAATCTCAAAAAGCATACTTGCATCCCCTATATGTCTCACTTAAGGTACTTTATGTTCACCTTGCATTTCAATGTTATACAAGGTATTGATAATTTAAAGTCAAACATCATTTCATCATTTCGGTAAGCAATTCAAGTATATAAAATGAGTGGGTTAGGGAGGGGAGAAAGGGGAGGGGGTGGGAGAGGAGGGGGGGAAGCTAAATATAAGGTGATGGAAAGAGAAGTCACATTAGGTGGTGAACTGATTATACATCAAGTTGACAATGCACTGTAGAATTGTATGCCTGAAACCTATGTAATCCTTGCTAACAGATGTCACCCCCATAAGTCTAACAATAAAAATGAATTTAAAAAAAAAGAAAAAAAGTTAATACTTCTGAGTGGGGAAAATGGAGTAAGTCAGGCTTTCTTGCCACACATTTGCCATGATGACATACACCTATTATGTAATCATGACGTGCACGATCCCAGGTGGCAGCCATTTTGTTGTTTATGCACCACCTGAGCTCACTTTTTGGCTGCCTGCCACTATTGTTCTCCCGACTCTATAAGGGGATGGGACTCTGGAAAAGAGCTCTGCACTAAGTCCCAGATGTCATTTTGTTGCTGCTTCACTTCTTGAATAAAGGCCATGTTTAAGGTGTCTGCAGCTCCTTGATTCTTTTTTGGTCTGGCCAGATCCATTGCGAATTTCCCTGGCCCTAGTTTGGAATACACTTGGTATCATGAACAGGATCCACAGCAGATGGCCTTGCAGGCAGAGACAGAGGCAACTAGGTAACAAGCAGTGTGCGTCCAGGCTCTCCAGACTGAGCTGGACCTGATGAAGATGCACATGCAAGGGATAAAGGAGACCAAGCAGCTCCAGATGCTCCAGACCAAGCTGGACCTGATGAAAGCACAGGTTAAGACTGTGGAAGAAACCAGATAGCAACTGATGGAAGAATGCCAGCGCTTGCAGTTGGGGTTAGAAAGGGGATCTCCCATTGTTGTGTCAGACTCCTTGGGGGAGGAAAGAGAACCAGAACCACAGTTCCATGCTTGCCCTGTAGTGACACAGAAAATGAAATCCCAGTAGCCCATGGCCCAAGGGAGCCACCCTGCAGGTCCTCCCCAGAAGACCAAATTCACTACATACCACCTGTACATTCAGGCTGAGTTGGTAGAGTTCGGTAAGCAATTCCAAAAGAAGGCCATTGAGCCACTGGTCACCTGACTTTTGTGGCTGTGGGACCTGAGAGTAGATGGTATAATGTATACAGAGCAGGAAATGGAGAAGTGAGCCTCTTTTACCATGCACCCCTTACTGCATCAGCGATTCCAGCATAGTTCCAGCTATGGGCAAGGCATCCACTCCCTGTTGGATTGACTCATGGCACCTGTCTGAACAATGTGGACACATCCGGGAGACATTCCTGGGATGGTCAGTAAATAGCAATCCTATACAGAGTTGGTGCAAGTGTTGCAGGAGCTAGATAAGTAGAACACCATGTTAAATTCAAATACTCAAGGTCCAGATGGTAAGAGATTTATGGCAGGTATGAAGGACAATGTGTTACAAAGTACTCCCTCTTCCCTGTTCAGATCACTCATGGCGATCCTGGTGCCTTATGTGGGCTGCCCCAAGAATGAGTTTACCACAATGGTGGCAAATTTGGGGGAAGCCAAAACAAGATGCACAAAGATGGGCCTCTGTGTTGTGGGCAGGAAGGCACCGGCAGCCAAGAGAGACGAACCCTTAAAGGTCACACAAACACAGATGTGGGTAGATTTCATGTTGGCTGGGGTTGATAGACAAAAAATTAATGGGAAACCCAATGCCTATCATTGGAGCTTTGGCAGCAGCTGAAAGCTGACCAATGGTTCACCCTCCTGAGAAAGCAAGGGAAAGAGGGGTGATGGGAGGCTCGAGGCTTGAGTGATTTGCCTTGAGGATCATTTAGAGCAGCAGGAGGATGATGTTCTTCCCACGGAGCCCCTTTTCTGTTTCAAATAGTGCAAAGGCCGAGGAACCTGTCCACAGAGGACAGGCAGGGACCAGAGGCTGCATGTGGAATTGGAAATCCACTGGTCCCCAACCAAAATATGGGACCTGAATGTTCCCTCTTGTATGGTGATCCAGAGTTCTCTGGAGCCCCAGTAGTCATTAACAGGTATGGGGGCAAAGCATTCGAGTGAAACCTGCACACATTCCATTGAGGACAGGCCATCTGCTGCCACAGACATACAGGGTTTATGTTTCATCTGTTCCTGAGTATATCTTAGGGGTGGACATTTTGCCAGCACTGTGGTTGAACACCACAGCAGGAGAGTTCTGCCTCAGAGTGATAGTGGTGAAGGCAATGGTGCAGGGACATACTATACATGCACTTTTGTAGCTGCATTGTACACACCAAGCACTACAAGCTGCTTGGGGTCCATGAGGAGATAACTAGGACAATATGGGAACTGGAAAAGTTGAAAATAGTATACCCTACCCACAGGCCATGTAATTCACCAATATGGCCAGTGAGAAAGCCAGACGGCACTTGATGAATAACGGTTGACTATCAGGAATTAATAAGGTAATGCTGCCTTTACATGCAGCAGTCTCATCAGTGGATCCTAATGGATCCCCTGAGTCAGGAGCTGGGAACTTATCGTTTTGTTGCTAATCTTGCTAATGTCTTTTTCTCCATTGACATAGCCTCAGAGAGCCAAGATCAATTTGCATTCAGATGAGAAGGCCAGCAGTGGGCTTTTACAGTCCTTCCCCAAGGACACTTGCATAGTCCTACACTGTACCATGGATTAGTGGCAGTGAACTTGGCACAATGGTCCTGGACTGAGAATGTACACCTGTACCATTACATTGATGATATCATATTAACTAATGACTCTTTTGCAGATCTAGAAGGTACTATTCCTGCTCTCCTAACCCACCTGAAAACATGTGGTTGGACACCCAACAATAAGAAGCTGCAAGGGGTGGCTTGTCTGTCAATTTCTTGGGTGTTGTTTGGTCAGGTAAGACAAAGGTTATTCCTGTCATGGTTATAGATAAGATCCAAGCATACCCTGTGCCTACCACTGTTAAGCAATTAATAAACTTTCCTGGGACTCCTGGAATATTGGAGAGCATTTGTGCCCCATTTAGCCCAACTGCTAAGGCCCTTGTATTCCTTGGTTAGGAAAGGGGTTTATTGGGATGGTACAGAGGGAGCCCAGGCACCCTTTGACTCCTCCAAGCATACCATTAAAGTGATCCAAGCTTTGCATGTGTTTGACCCTTCCCAGCCTTGTGCTCTGAATGTACATGTGACTGCAGAGGGCTTTGGCTGGGGCCTATTGCAGCATTCTGAGTGCTTACTGCAGCCCATAGGCTTCTGGTCCCAGTTGTGGAAGGGGGTTGATGTCCACAACTCTTTGGTTAAAAAAAAAAAAACAATTGGTGGCTATGTGTACTGCCCTTTTGGCAACTGAAAGCATTATGGCTATTGCCCCATGACTGTGTGGACCAAATATTTTATCACAGGATTAAAAATGTGATTGGACCACAAAACCATGCAGTGGCACTGCCCAAATGCCTATGTTGGCAAAATGGGAAGGAGGGCATGTTTGCACCAACACAGTGTTCTGAGTAATAGTCCCTTGACAGCAGAGCTCCAAGAGATCTTTGGGCCTGTGACTTATGTGGCTATGGGGGAGCCTACCTCCCAACACTTGGAAAGTGAGCTGAAGGCCAGCCCCTTCAAGGGAGGGCAAATGCTCATCTGAGAAGATGCTTGGTATCAGACAATTCTAGCAGGGGCCAGACCTCACAATGGACTGCTGTCACCTTCCATCCTCATACTGAGACCTTTTGGTATGATACCAGTACCCAGCAAAGCAGCCAATGGGCAGAACTATGAGCCATATTGTTAGTGGTCACTAACAAGTCATCCCCATTGGTAGTCTGTACCAACAGCTGGGCAGTATTCAAAGGCTTTATGCTCTGGATCACCACTTGGCATCTTAACACTGAATGGTGATACATTAACCACTCTGGAGTCAAGCCATGTGGTAAGACCTATAAACCCTAGGGCATCAAAAACAGGTGACAATATATCACATCACAGGACATGCTCCTTTGGCCCATCCAGGCAATAATGAGGCAGATACCTTAGCAAAGATGAAATGGTTAGACTGCTCCTGTTGAAGATGTGGCAGAATGATTGCACCGGTGCCTCCTCCATTTAGGACAAAAGACTATGTGAGCAACAATAAAGTAATGGACCTTAACTATCACTTAGGCTGATGTGCTTCTGAGCAATGTGCTATCTGTTCTAAGGAACATCCCCAAAGCCCTGCAGGCTCAAATGGGCAGGTTGTATGGGGACAAATTCCTCTGACTCAGGGGCAGTTGGACATAATAGACCTGTTGCCCAATTCAGAGAGGTACCAATACACTATGACTGGTTTGATGCTGTGACAGTGCTCTAAATTACATGTCCAGCCCATCACCCAGATCAATGTGCAGTACTACATGCACTGGAGCACCCCTGTGCTGTGTATGGTTGCCTATTGGTCAATGAAAGTGACAACAGCACCCATTTTACAGGTACCCAAGTGCAACAATGAGCTAAGGACATAGATATAGAGTGGAAATCTTACATCCCTTACCAACCACAAGCAGCAGGAATCATTGAGCAATACAGTGGATTGCTCAAACGTCTTATGCCAGTCTGAAGCAGACCAGGCCATGGCGGGATGGACAAAATGTCTGTAGACTGTGGTATGGACTCTAAATGAATGGAGCAGGCAGGATAGCCTGGCTCCAATGGAGGCACTCCTGCACCAAGCAGCAGCCCCTTTTTAATTGCAGATACAAACCAAAGACGAATTGCTAAAATCTGGCTTCAGGAAACAAAGCAGCGAAATGGATTGAAATGAAGTGCAATGGATCAAAATGGATCAAAATCAATCAAACTGAAATGAAATGGATCAAAATGGATCATCCTGTTGCTGACCCCTACTGGTCTAGTCAGAGGACAATGGGTTACTTTGACTTGGTCATGGACATACAAGCCCCTCATATGAGTGAGATAGGTGGTTTGTTGGCCCACTGGGGGAAAGGTTTGGAGAGTAATTTACAGATCACCCCTTGGGTAACTGGGCAATGGTCCCCTCGCATGGAAGTGTACTACCCTGGAGGAGTGGACGGGGCTATATTGCTAAAAGGGACATTCGTTATCTCCTTATGGCCCATTCTTTTGCATGTTGAATCTACTGATGTGACTGCAAGCCCAGGGTGTGCCCTAGGAGGCTGCCCCTGCCAGCCATTGTGCTGTTGGCTGATGAAACACTTACTTGCATTCTTCTGGGGGGCAGAGACCTGCCTCTCCTAGTACTCATAACTTCTCTTTCTTTCTACCCTTAGTGTTGTATGAACCAACATCTTAGTGGGATGGGCCCATACTCTGGCCATGATATTCAACAGTCAGCATACTAGGTTTGTACTGAGTTGCTGCTCACTGGGGCAGATGGTCTCCAATGTAAGATAAAGCCAGCTACACCACAGAATTGGACTTGGCTCTACCACTGGACTGCTAATTATCCCACTCCTGTGTGGAATATGATCAGGTGGCAGATATTGGCTCTCTCCTAGGAGCAAATAAACAAGACTTTCCCCTGGCTTGGTTATTCTGTATGGGATGGCCTTGGATGACTCATGGCTTAAACCATGGGACTTTTTGTTAAGGCACTGGCATGCATAACTTGTACACTACAGAGAGGTATGAGTGTGGGCTGAACTCCCTCTGATCTCTGTGAAGTAATCATGAGGGACATCATTATGCCTTGGTATCATCCCCCCAGCTGCTACAGTGCCTACCTTGTCCCGTGGATGAGCTTATGGCTGTGTGAGCAACACAGCTGGCCCCACCTGACTGTAAATTGAACAGGCCATTGTACATGGGGATGGCCATACATCCCAGGCCAAATCCTCACCACTCTGGGTAGTAAACCCAGTAACTGGGGCACCTTTAAAGCTCACCACAGGGTGAAGCACACTGCATGGTCATTCTACCCACTGCCTATATTTTCCCCTCAAGGAGCTAGTATAGTAAATCAACAAGACATAACAGCTTTGGCTTTGAACATGTCTTGTGCCTTGGCACATGGCTTGTGCCTTTGATGAAACTGACAAAGCGTTATCCCTTTTGAATATGGAAGTCTATCAGATGTGCAAAGTTGTGTTGCTAAACGGCATGGACTTAGATATTCTTACTGCTTCCCAGGGTGGGGTTTGTGCCATGATCAGCATCAAGTGTTGCATATATATATCCCTGGTGATCAACATGTTAGTCATTAAAAGTCTTAGCTGCAGAAACTCAAAGCATTGAGCACCTGACAAAGGATCCCCTCCAATAATGGTGGGCTTCTCTCACTAACAAGTGGTGCATTGCTTTGATTACCCTCTTTACTATTTCTTGTGCTATTATAGTTTGCTGTTGTAGTCTATATTATTGCTGTGGTGTTTGGATGCAATGTAACACATTCCTTGCTCAGGGAACATCTCAGAAGACATTTGTCATGTAGATTGTGTGGAAAGAAACCCTGAAGGGATGGAATGTGAGGAAAATGGAGTAAGTCAGGCTCGCTCGTGACACATCTGCTATAATGATGCACACCTGTCATGTAATCATGACTTGCACTTTCCCAGGTGGCAACCATTTTGTTGTTTATGTGCCTTCTGAGCTCACTTCTTGGCTTCCTGTCACTTTTGTTCTCCTGCCTATATGAAGAATGGAACTCAGCAGGAGACAGCTCTGCACTAACTCCTGGATGCCATTTTGTTTCTGCTTCACTTCTGAAATAAAGGCTGTTTAAAGTTGCCTGCAGCTCCTTGATTCTTCTTTGGTTTGCCCAGATCCAGTGCAAAAATCCCTGACCTCAGTTGTTTGTAATACAATCTTACATTACACAAAATCAGATATGGTTTTCAATATACCCACTTCTGTTATTGTCATAACTATTATACCAGAAACCCAGAATCATTTTTTTCTTTTTATTGTTGGATTTATTGGGGTGACATTGATTAATAGAAGTTACATAGGTTCCAGGTGTACAATTCTACAATACATAATCTACATGTTGTGTCATGTGTTCATCACCCAGAATCAGTTCTTTTTCCATTGCCATATATTTGACTCCCCCTTCCTTCTCCCCTACACCCTTCCTCCATACCCTCAGATAACCACTAACCACTAAACTATTGATTGTGTCCATAAGTTTTTGTTACTTTGTTTCTTTCAGCTTTGTGTTCCACAAATGAGTGAAATCATATGGTTCTTAGTTTTTTCTGTCTGGCTTATTTTGCTTGCATGATGGTCTCAAGTTTCATCCATGTTGTCATAAATGGCCCTATTTCATCTTATGGCTGAGTAACATTTCATTGTATATATGTACCACAGCTTCATTAGCCAGTTTTCTATCAAAAGACACTGTGGCTATTTCCATGATTTGGACACTGTTTATAGTGCTGTGATTAACATGAGAGTGCATATATATCTTTGTGGACTAAGGTTTTCAAATTTGGGGGTAGATACCCAGGAGTGGGATTGGGAGGTCACTTGGTAACTCTATTATTAATTTTTTAAGGAACCTCCGTACTGTCCTCCATAGTGGTTGTACTAGTTTGCATTCCCACCAACAGTGTATGAGAGTTCCTTTTTCTCCACACCCTCTCCAACACTTGATTATAGCCATTCAAACAAGTGTGAGGTAGTGTCTTATTGTGGTTTTGATTTGCATTTCCCTAATAGCTAGTGAAGTTAAGCATTTTTTTCATATATCTGTTGGCCATGTTCCTGAAAAAAGTGTCTGTTAATTGAATTGTTTGATTTTTATCATTGAGTTGTACAAGTTCTTTATATATTTTAGATATCAGCCCCTTATCAGAGGCTTATTTGCAAATATTTTCTCCCCTTTGGTTGGCTGTCTCTTTGCTTTATTGATTATTTCTTTTGCTATGCAAAAGCTTTTTAGTTTGATATAGTCCTATTCTTTTATTTATTTGTTTGTTTGTTTATTGCTTTACTTTCCTTGCCTTTGAAGTCAGGTTCATGAAGTCCTCCTTGATCCTGAAGTCTATAAGTTTAGTACCATATTTTCTTCTATATGGTTTTCTGTTTTGGGTCTTATGTGGTCTTCAATCCATTTTGAGTTAATTATTATATATGGTGACAGTTAACAGTTCAGATTCATTCCTTTGCATGTGGTTTTCCAATTTTTCCAGCATCATTTACTGAAGAGGCTTTCTTTTCCCCATTACATATTTTTCTCTCCTTTGTCAAAAACTATCTGTCCATATATTTGTGGGTTTATTTCTGGGTTTTCAAGTCTGTTCCATTGCTCTGTGTGTCTGTTTTTCTGCCAATACTAAGCTGTCTTGATTATTTATGCTTTGTAGTATAGATTGATATCAGGGAGTGTGATGCCCCCAGCATTACTTTTTTTATGTAGTATTGCTTTGGTGACGCAGGGTCTTTTGTGGTTCCACAAGGATCTGATTAGTTTTTAAATCTATTTCTTAAAAGAATGTCCATGAAATTTTGATAGGAATTCCATTAAATCTGTATATTGTTTGGGTTAATATAGCCACTTTAACTATGTTGATTCCTCCAATCCATGAACATGGAATATCTTTCCATTTCTTTGTGTCCTCTTCAATTTCTTTTAATAGTGTCTTACAGTTTTCAATATATAAGTTCTTTACACTTTTTTTCGTTAAGTTTATTCCTAGGTATTTGATTCTTTTTGTTGTGATCACAAAAGATATTGTTTGTCTCATTTCTTTTTCTGAAGTTTTATTGTTTGTATATAAAAATGCAATTGGTTTTTGTACATTGATTTTATATCCTGCAACTTTACTGTATTTATTATTTCTAATAGTTTTTTGGTGGAGTCTTCTGAATTTTCTATATAAAGGATCATGTCATCTGCAAAAGTGACAGTTTAACTTCTTGTCTCCCAATTTGGATGCCTTTTATGTCTTTCTCTTGCCTGATTGCTCTGGCTATCACTTCCAGTACTATATTGAATAGCAGTGGTGACAGAGGACATCTGTGTCTTGTTCATGATTTTAGGAAAGTGAGCTTCAGCTTTTCATCATTCAGTATATTAGCTGACGGTTTGTCATACATGGCCTTTATTACATTGAAGTACGTTACTTTTTTTCTCATTTTATTCAGTGTTTTGATCATCAGTGGATATTGTATCTTGTCATGCTTTTTCTGTATCATTGATATAATCATGTGGTTTTTATCTTTTTTGTTTTTTATGTTGTGTATCACATTGATTAATTTGTATATGTTGAAACATCCTTGTGTTTGTGGGATGAATCCCACTTGATCATGGTGTATAATCTTTTCAAGGCATTGTTGTATTCTATTTGCTAGTATTTTATTTAGAATTTTTGCATCTGTATTTATCAGAGAGAGATATTGGTCTATAGTTTTCTTTTTTTCTGTTATCCTTACCAGATTTTGGTATTAGGATTATGTTGACCTTGTAGAAAGAGTTGGGAAGTATTGCCTCTTCTTCAATTTTTTGAGAGCATTTGAGGAGAATAGGCATTAGTTCGTCTTTGAATGCTTGATAAAACTCATTGGTGAGATCGTCTGGTCCTGAGTTTTTGCATTTTGGGAGGTTTTGGATGATTGTTTCAATTATCTTACTGTTGATTGGTCTATTTACATAGTCCAGTTCTTCTTGGTTCAGTCTAAGTAGACTATATGTTTTTAGAAACTTGTCCATTTCTTCAAGGTTGTTAAATTTGGTGGTGTATAGTCCTTCATAATATTTTCTCATGATCCTTTGTATTTCTATGGTATCAATGGTAATTTCTTCTTTTTCATTTATAATTTTGGTTATTTGTGTTTTTTCTCTTTGCCCTTTGGTGACCCTAGCCAAGGGTTTGTCAATCTTATTAATTTTTTTCAAAGAACCAGGTCTTCATTGCATTCATTTTCTCTATTGTTTTTCTGTTCTCCATTTCACTTAGTTCTACTCTAATTTCTATTATTTCCTTCTTTCTGCTGATTTAGGGCTTCATTTGTTCTTTTTTTCTAATTCTTTAAGATGGGATATTAACTTGTTTATTTGTGCTTTTTCTTGTTTTTTGAGATAGGCCTGTAATGATATAAATTTCTCTCTTTTTACTGCTTTTACTGCATCCCAATAATTTTGACACATTGTGTTTTTATTGTCATTTTGTTTCCATGTAATTTTTAATATCTTCTTTTATTTATTCTTTGATCCAGTCATTTTTAATAGCATATTGTTTATTTTCATGTATAGATTTTTTTTCCGCTTTTTTTATGCAGTTGTTCTCCAATTTCAAGGCTTTGTGGTCTGAGAATATGCTTGCAAGATTTCAATTTTTTTTAATTTGCAGAGGCTAGTTTTGTGTCCCAGCATATGGTCTATCCTTAAGATTGTTCCATGTGCACTAGAATAGAATGTATAATCTTGTGTTGTAGGATGGAGTGTCCTATGGATTATATCCAGTTGTTGTAATATATAATTTAGACTTGATATTACCTTATTAATTTTCTGTTTGAATGATCTGTCCATGACTGTCAAGGGGGGTTTTATGTCCCCTACTATAATTGGGTTTTTGTCAGTTTTATCTTTTAGATCTTTAAGTAGTTGCTTTATAAATTTTGGTTCTTCCTTGTTGAGGGCATATATATTGATTACTGTCATGTCTTTTCATTGTAATGTTCCTTTTATTATTATGAAATTTCCATTTTTGTCTTTTATTAACTTTTTTATCATGAAGTCTGTTTCATAAGATATAAGTATGGCTACTCCTGCTTTTCTCTGTATGCCATTTGCTTAGAGTATTGTCTTCCTCCCTTTCACTCGGAGTCTGTGTTTGTCCTATGACTGAGGTGTGTCTCTTGGAAACAGCATATGGATGGGTTTTATGTTTTAATCCAGTCAGCTCCTTTGTGCCTTTTTATTGGTGAATTTAGTCCATTTACATTTAGGGTGATGATTAATATATAAAGATTTCTTGTGGCCATTTTGTCTTTGGTTTTTGGTTGTTCAAAGTCGCAGTTTTTTCTTTGCTCTTTCCTCACTGTCTTGTTTCTTTGGCTTGATGGTGTTCTATGATTTTTTCTTCTGTTTTCTCTTTTATTTTATTTATTTATTTATTTATTTATTTATTTATTTATTTATTTATTTATTCATTTATTTATTTATTTATTGGTTGTGTGTCTTGGTCCTGAGTTTTTCATTTTTTGTTTGTTTGTTTTTGAGTAGTTACAATGAGGGTTATGAAAAGGAAATTTTCATGTATGTAGTGGCTTCTTTTCTAAAGTGTACTTTTAATTTCTATCCTTTTTTGGGAATTTAGAACTCTACTTTCTCCCTTTTTATGTTTTTGTTGTCTCAACTTTTTGTTTAGGCTTTTTGTTTCAGGTTGAGTAGCCTCCTTCAGTATTTCTTGAAGTGCCAGCCTTGTGTTGGCAAATTTCCTCAGCTTCTGTATATCTGAAAAGATCTTTATTCTTTTTTCATATCTAAAGAATAACTTTGCTGGATAGATTATTCATGGCTGGTAGTTCCTCTTTTTTAATATTTTAAATATGTGATTCTACTCTGCCCTGGCTTGAAAAGTTTCTGCTGAGAAGTCTGATGACAGCCTGACAGGCCTTCTTTTGAAGGTTGTAAGGCACCGCTCCTCCCCACCCCCCACCCCTGGCTGCCTTGAGAATTCTTTCTTTGACTTTGATTTTTTATATCATCAGTATAATGTGCTTTGGAGAAGATCTAGTGGGATTCAGGTAGCTAGGGGTCCTGTTTTCTTCTTGAATTTGGAGTTTTAGTTCTTCCCATAGGGTTGGAAAAGTTTTGTCTATTTGTTTGATTAAAGTCTCATTAGAATTTTGTTCTGTTTCTTCTGGTATTCCAAATATCCTAATGTTGTTTCTAATAGTCAGATTGTTCTTCTAGAGATTTTTTTCGTTGTTATTGTTCTCAAATCTCTGTCTTTTTTCTTCTGTTCAATTTCCATGTTTCTATGTTCAATGTCACTAATTCTTTCCTCCATCTGGTCAGCCCTACCTCTTATGCTAGTTAATTCATGCTTTATTTCTTTTATTGCATTATTTATCTCCCAAATTTCCATTTGATTCTTTCTGTATAGTTTCAATTTTTTTGTTCAATTGGTCCTTTTGTTCAGAGATTTCCTTTCTGAGATCATTTATCTGGGTCTGAGTACTCAGTCAGCGTTCCTTGAACTCTCTGAGTACTTTTAGGAGTGCAGTCTTGAATTCTGTGTCACTTAAATCATATATTTCAAATCTATAAATTCCTTTTCTGGAGAGTTTCCATTTTCTCTCTGAGACACTGTGTTCTCAAGAAAATTCATTGTAGTTATGTGTTTCTCTTCCTGGGCATAAGGACTTTTCTCTCCTGGCAGATATGGAAACGTCTCTCTTTCACTTCCCAGTTGGTGTCACTGCAGCATCTTATAGTATTTTTTTCTTGGTTTTTAAGATTTTCTCACTCCTGGCGCTTTTCTAAAGAGTGGGGTTTTCCTCTTTGACTCAGTTGCCTTGGTTCTGATGCACTTCTTCTTTGGGGAAATGTGGGTGGTGATATTCTCTGCTTCTGAGATCTGTGTAAACAAGAGGCTGCTGTGCCTTTGTTTTACAGTTTCCCTGAGCCTCACTGTTGGTTCCCTTGGGCGTGGAGTTTGTTGAGGAGGGCTCCGGGTTTGTTTGTGGCACAGGGTAATGGTGGTTCAGGGGAGGGCAAGGGGAAGCAGCCAAGGTTCATGTTCACAGTTTTTGCCTGGTAGTGGAGGCAGTGGGTTCACCACTGATATTTGTCCCAAGGTTGCTCATTACCCTGTGTGCTGGCTTAGCTGTGAAACAGGCCTATACCTCCATCAGGAGCACTCAGGGCCACAGTGAGCACACTCTGGAGCATAAACCTCCTCCTCCATCAGGGGAGTACCTAGCTAAGTCTGGCATGTGTTGCAATACAAGCCTGGCTCTCTGTCAGGAGTGCATAGAAGTTCAGGAGACTGTGTGCCACCAAGAAAGCTTGGTCCTCCCTCAGGAGTGTACTGGAGCCCAGGGGACGGCCACCACAGAGTAGGCTTGGCCCTCCATCAGGAATGCACTGGAGCTGGGGAATGGGCACCACTTTAACCTGTCTCCTCATGGGGCTTCCACTATCTGCTCCTTTGCCTGCTCAGGATTATACTGTGCTTCAGCTTCTTTTCCCCAGCTCCATCCTCAGTCCTTCTTCTGCCAGCTCCAGCCTTTTGCAGTCTTTTTTCCACACTGCTCCCTCCCCTTTTCTCTCATTCACCTCCCTTTCTCTGATCTTTAGGTGTCTTCTTGCAGTGGGTAGATCTCAGCTGAAGCTGTGTCACTTGGGGATTCTCTTGTTGGAATTTGTCTGTTCAGTTTCTAATTCCCAAGAAAGGTTTCAGGAACGTCCTCTCACACTGCTCTTTTGATCCTTCCTCTTCTGAGGATCATTTTAATTTTCTGATTCATGTTTCATATCCAAAGGTGATGAAGTTTTGCTTATTTTTCCAACAAAATATTTTAGATGCAAACTTTTCACTCCCTTTTACCATTCAGTCCTAAACTGTTTTCTAGTCTTTTCATCCCCATTTCTCCTATAAATTACACATATGGCTACCAAATTAATCTCTGTAAACACATTTTCAGCATGTAGCATAAATAAACCTCAAGTACTCCACATACAAAATTAAATAGGAGTTGTAGCTGTATTTTTCAGAGATGACTTGTAACAATATATTCAAATGCTCTTGTTACTATATGATATCTTATTGTGATTGCTTCAATCAGTAGACTACAGTGCAAGTGACACTATCAGAATTGACATTCAATGCTAGTCTTTATAAGTCGACATAGCTTCCTCCTGGGGCTCTCTCTCTTGGATGCTTGCTCTTGGCACTCAGCCTCCAGGCTCTGTGGAAACCAAGTCACAGAGAGAGACCACATGGACTTTTGGTGGCTAACAGCCTCAGCTGAGGTAATAGTTGCTAACCAACATTAACCATCAGACATGTAGATGAGGAAACCTCCCAGATAACTCCATTTCAAACCCTCGCTGAAAGCCACCACATATTATAAAATAACCCAAGTGAAGACAGCCTACCTGAGGCCAGTCAACATCCAGAACATTGAAAGGTAATAATGATAACTTACTATTGTTTTTGATGCTACTGTATTTGGGGTGGGCTGTGTAGCAATGACCAAATTAATTATACTAATAACATTTTGAACTGTGAACTTCTTGAATGTAGTGATTATGTTCATTATTTGAATACCAGTAACTACTATAGTGTCTGGTTCATACTAAATCCTCAAAAGATAGTGTCTAAATGATTAATTGAACAAATAGTACTACATGTAGATTTTACTTCGTTTATCTTGATTGATCCTTGAAATAATTGTGACTTCTAATTGTAACCAAAAACTGTAAAGTAGGATTTGCTTGTTTCTTTGAATTGTATTTTTCCTTTATCCTAAACATTAAAGAATCATTCTGCGAGGTCTCTCAAATATAAGATTTATTAAAAATAGGTCCATTTAGAAGCCATATTTATAATGTAATAAATCCTAGTATAATGGTCAGAAATTTCTGAGTATTTTTACATTCCCATTTTAAACATTAATTTCAGATGTTTGAAAGAGGAATAAATATAAAATAAAATAAGTTAAAATTATTTATTGTCTCATCCAGGTTTAAATATTTATGTATACGAGATTCTTCGAACATTAAATAAATTGTACTTGAACAAAAATGTCCTGTTACAAAGTGTAAACAATCAATACCTGTTGCTCCTTTAGTAAATTTTCCAGAAGTAAACTGTTTATGGTGAAAAATAGCACTCTCTGTTTAATATTTAGATTGTAAGACTTTGAAACCTATTATTAACAAAATATTTATACTTTCTTATAAGTAATAATTCAAATAATTCAACTCAAATAACTGTAATAATTATAACAATTGTATATGTATACAATTGCCTAACAGTTCTGAGACTTAACTTAAAACTAAGATGTGGAGGAGATAGATAACTATCAGTTAAAGTCATACAAATTTTAGTTAAACTAAATAGACAATAGTATTCAGAAGTTCCAAATATTCAATGTCTTAAGAACAACATAAATGTTAAATTTGGCAGAGTTCAAAAAGGAAAATTGTTTTAACATTAACCCATATAGTTCTAGCAATAAGCAAACAAAATAGGCACCTTACATGAAACATCAAAAGACCACCAGTCAGTCATGTCAGCACAAATGTCTGTGAAGAAGAGCCCTATGAATAACTGTGGTGAGCAGAATAAAGCCCGTCCTCAGCAAGGTCCATGTTCTAATCCCTTGAACATGTGAATATGTTGTTACATGGCAAGAGGGGTAAGGTAGTAGATGGAATTAAAATTGCAAATCAGCTGTCCTTTAAAAATAAAGATTATCCTGGATTATACAAGTAGGTCCAATGTAATTACAAGGGTCTTTAAACATGGATGAAGAAAGTGGAATATTCTATGTCAGAGTAATCAAATATGAGAAAGATTGAGCTAGCCATTGCTGGCTTTGAAGACAGAAGTGGCTACAAGCCAAAAAGTGTTGGGCAACCTCTAGATTTTTTTTTTATTGTTAAACTTATTGGGATGACATTGGTTAGAAAAATTACATAGGTTTCAGGTGTACCATTCTACTGTACATTGCCTATATGTTGCATTATGTGTTTCACCACCCAGAGTCCATTCTCTTTCCATCACCATGTACTTGACTCCCCTTTTCTCCTGTCCCAACCCTCCCTTCCCTACCCTCAGGTAACAACTAAACTATTAACTGTGTCCATGAGTTAGAAAAGGCAAAGAAAGGGATTGTGCCCTAGGGTCTTCAGAAGGAACCTGCTCTGCTGACTCCTTAATTTTAGCCCACTGAGACCCATTTCAGAATTCTGAGTTCTAGAACTATAAAATAACAAATCTGTGTTGTGTTAAACCACTAAATTTGTGGTAATTTGTTACAGCAGCCATAGGAAATGAATACTATACCCAAGGTTAGACCCATAAATATATACCAAGTGTAAAACCACATATCTCCCAAGTGAAATGACACCTAAAATAATTATCTTGCACTATTTCTGATACTAACTTTATCAGACCAAAAATCTAATAGTTATTTGTGTAATAAATTTATATTGTAAAAAACAAAGCTTGAATAGATGACTGGTCAGTATTCTTAAATTATTTTTATCTTCTGTTCAAAATGTAGGGAAAATTTAGGAATGGAGAGAAAACCTCCCTTCCCCGAGTGCATTTCAATTGTTGAGAAACTAGACATTTCTTTATGAGCAATAAAACAATTTAAGTATAGGTACGGCTGAATCAGCAAAAGTGCTTAGTATATACACTGATCATTTAGGGCCCTTCAACACCCAAAACCCCATTTCTATTGGAACCCTTATATTCATTTTAGAGAATTCCTCATGCTGTGTAGTCAGGTTAGTGCTCACCAGCAAAACCAAAGCCATATCCTAGAAGCAGTGGTAGACCAAACTTTTATTGTGCTGCTACTGCTCAGACCTCTAAATCTCCCTTGTTTCTACCCAATTTCTAATCCTGGGCCTCCAGCTTCCCTTTAATTAAGCTTTAATTTTCATTTATTTGACTGTATCAAACCAAGACTGAATATTTTTCAAAATCATTATACATATATGTATTCCTGCCACTGTGAATTGTTTCTGAAACCTTGAGCATTTTTGGAGCATTTACATAAGCCCTTTATTTTTATTGGTGTTGATACTTTGTTTTTTATACTTAACCCCATTCTCATTTAGAAAAAAAAAAGTGCAGCTTGCTTCCACGTTCATTTAATTTTACATAAAGGTGCTCTTTGAGGATGAAGCAAATTGAATGGTTTTCAATATGAAAATAAAATATAAAAACTATTCTTGGAGTGTTATTTCTAAACAGAACTTTTGTCTAATCCTAATGTAACAGAAATATATATGATAATCAGTATTTAACAATTATTTTCTACACAGGAATGCTATGTTTTCTATTATTTGAAATTTTCAGTAATCAAGAATTACTATATTTTGTAAATGAAAATATCACTACTAAAAACAGAATGCTATAAATAAAATAATGTCATTTTTTCCCAAAGAGTATCAATATACTACTAGAGCAATTCAAAAAATAATGAAAGCAAGATATTTCATGGCAAACTGTGGGAAGATTAGGACCGTAATTCATGAGTTATCTCAGGGCTAAAACTGCAGTTCCATGGACTGCCAGTGAGTATTCTTGGGGCAAATGGGAAATGGGTTAATCAAGTTTTTATCAAACTAGTTTTAAGATATACTTTTATATCTATTGGAGTGAAAATATTAAAATATTGACACTGAATTTTCATGATGTGGTAAAACTGATATATTTATACACAGTTGTAGAACTATAAAATTGTGTCCCTGACTGTTTCTGGGTACAAAATGATAATAAGTTTCAAAAGTCATAAAATATAAGTAATTAATTCAGCAGAGAAAAAAACAGCTATCCAGGTAAAGATATTTGTTATAGCATTATCAAAAATAGTAAAAAAATAATAATAATGAAAGATAAGATTATAAAGAATGGTTAAGAAAATCACAGTGAAATATTTAACATAATACTATGTAGCTATTAACAATAATACTTGTAGAAACTTTAACAATACTTAATATAAAAATCTTAAAGAAAAGGAATACAAAGTCATATAAGTATATTTACAGAACAAACACTAAAAAAATAATATTTTTAAATAGTTGTGTTCAGTTATTAAAATTTTGAGATATTTTCTCTTTAAAATGTTTTATCATGACAAAGGAAGAAAACATAGATCAGTGACAAAATAATTGTAAAATTTGCAAACCTCAAAAACATAATCAAGCTTTTGAAATGTTTGTTTTCTTTATGATTAGTTCAGTCAAGAGCTATTAATTAAAACATAGCAATGAAATTAATCTACCAAGTATATTCTCTTGGAGAATATTCAATTCAATTCTTATATTTTCATTATTTCCAAAATAATTCTAAATTAATGGTTATCCCAAATTTTTTAAAAAGGACACAAGGTGAACTGCCATATCTAAAAGAATCACATATAAAATAAATAATCCTGTCTCCACAATTCAAAATTTTTTCCTTACATTAATTACAATTGCAAGAATGATCATTATGTCAAAGCATGAAGATGATGTAGAAAGATAGAGCAACAGATACACAGGCATGTACAATATATACTACAATTGTAAGTAAATAACCATCAACAAATAATAAATTCTTTTTGAGAATTTGTCTAGAATGTTCATTTACAAGCTGTTATGTTACAGATAGAAAACTGATCTCAAAGAAGTCTTTCATGTGTAAATTCTAAATAATTTACTCAAGAACATGGTTTGGGCTAGAAGATATTATCAATCAGGCCTCTGCATGCCCTTTTATGTATCAACTCTGACAGCCCATCTGTCTATTGTTTCCTTCTCCTCCTCCATAATATTATATACATCTCTCAAACATAAAAATTAATAAGGAGATGACACAGGCAGAGTTAAATAAGAAAACATATTTTCCTCACACAATAAGAATGATTTATAACCGGCTGAAAAATTAGTGGCCAGACAAAACAAAGTGTGTTCTTTTTCATAGGTCAGTTAGATCAAGGTCTGGCCACTGCTGACAAGCTCAATGACCAATGCAATTGAATTGCCAATATAAACATCTGTGTGCCATCTGGCCTTACAAGGGCTGACACTGCCATGCATTACCTTACTCCTGGTGGTAATAAGTTTCATGACAGGTACAAACCTGAAACACATATTAAACCCAGATACCATTGAGAGTGTCCTCAGAACCTCTGATTTCATATCTTACCCAACTCATGAAAAATAGGTTCACTACAACATAATATTGTGCATTAGAACAGTAATTTTTAAAGGTATGAAAACCATATTTTCTTTAGAAACCATTTGAATATAATGTGTGATGCTCATTTATTATTACTAAGAAGTAAAAATTCAAATAAAGGACTGAGCAAAACAACAGAAGCAATGAATCATTTTATTTTAACGGCTTTATCTACCACTGCATGTGGTATATAAAATAGAAACCCTCACGATTCAAAGATCCTTCCACTCCATACTCTTATATTGATATTATATTTCTTATATTGAATAATATGTAATGATTGCAATTAATTTTATTAATATATTTAAAGATATTCAGCATTTTTATGTGATATTAATCAAAGATATGTTAACCAGTAAGTAATCTCCAAGAAGCAAATTATTATTTGCACTGATCATCAAATCAGTTCATCTAGAATTGAATGGGAATTTATAAATAAATTAATCTATCCTCATATTAAAAAGAGTTCATTCAATAATATACATAATCTGGAAGCTTTTCTCAGAAGATCCAGTAATGAGGTGTTCAACCGCTGGCTATCCATTAGTGTTTGTTCCACCCCAACCAAAGAGACAAAGGGTGGGGATTTGCCCACTTGAGTACATTTGGCAATATTGGACACATCCTGTCCAAAGATGCTACAGGATAAAGACCAGTGATGCTGCTAAACATTTTACAATAAACAGGATAAGCCCCCATATGAAAGCATTATCCAGACAAAACTATTTACAGTGCTGAGACTGACAACCTGCTCTACTCTAAAAATCTACTTAGAGAATAAATTTAATCCCTTTTCTCATCAACACCTTTCAAATATCTATAAAAGTTACCCTGTTGCACCTTTTGTCTTCACTTTTCAATGAAAAAAAGTTTCCAAGTCTAAAACTGTCCCTCTTACAAATACGATTTTTAGACCTCTTAATAGCATAGTTGTCCTCTAACTTGTCAATTTTGCTCTTCAAATTTTGGGTCCAGAATGACCTAATATTTCAAAGGAGGTCAGAAATTGAAAAATGCATACAACTATTTATTTCCCAAACTTAGTTCTACATATATTATCTCTGCCTAGACTTTTAGTATATCTTTCAGCAGCCATTTTGTACATCAACTCATAATGAACTTGCGATGAACTAACAACTTGAACTAGTATTAAAATTGGTCTTTTGTCTACCTTTGTAGTAAGTTGTTCAAACCCAAAATCAAGGTTTTGTTTGTCCCAGCTGAATATAATCTCATCGATTTAAGGGAATAAATTCAACCCATCAAATTCCCCATCCCACTTAACTTGGTAATATTATTCCATATCTTAACTTTCCCTCCCAATTTTATCATCCAAAAATATAATACTTTCCAGTTTGAAAATAACACTTCATCATAGAAAAGAAAAAGCAAAAAAAATAATAATAATTTTATACACACACACACACACAAACACATACACACACACACACACACACGCACACACACACACACACACACACACACACACACACATATATACCACCATCTTTTTTGTAAATTGTATTTATAAATTTAACCTTTTTAAAAATCCATTCATTGATTCAGTGGGTCAGCCACTCGTTCCACAAGTATAATTAGCATTTACTCTATCAAGTATGGCATTCAGGTTTAGAAGACTGAGAGAAGAATAAGTCATGACCTCTATCACTAAAAGGTTCAAGAATGTTCTAGTTTGGATTTTCTACTCAATAGAATAACATATAATAGTGCTATTTAAATCACTTTTCTACTAATTATTTACCAAAATCAGTTCTCCTCTTCCATAAATACCTCTGTAGCAAGAAAATGGCTGCCCTACTAGAGACTACATCCCCAGCCCCAGCCCTCTTGCAGCTAGATGGGTTATATAATGAGTTCTCAGCAACTGCCTATGAGTAGAAATAATGTTAGCTTCTTTTCTGACAAGACTTATAAGAAATGAGCACAGTTTCCTTAGTATTTTCTTGCTAAATGCATGTGACAGTAGATCCTAGAGCATATAGAAACCATAAAATGAAAAGAGCTGGATTGCTGAATGCTTTCATAGATAAGTGTCTCCCATTGACAAGGAAAATCCACCAAAGATTATTAGCTGAACTCCATGCAATGTTCTACAAACTTTTTGATCTCACATTCCCTTTGCACTGTTAAACTATATTGAAAACCCCAAACAACTTTAGTTTATATGTACTATACATATGTGTATGTGTGCACATGTGCATTTATTTATTTATATATCAATATTTATCATGATAAATTTTCATTGAGAAAATTTAAAATATTTAAGCTTTTAAAACAATAATAAAATAATTACATATTAATATAAGTTTTTTAGAAAAATAAATTTTACAAGAAAATTAGTGAGCAGAGTGTGAATATTCTTTGCAAATCTCTTTAAAGTTTGGCTTAATACAAGATAACTGGATTTTCATATCAGCTTCTGCATCCAACAGTTACAAGAACACACTTAATGTACTCTCTGGAAAACACCACTGTACACTCTTGAAAGGAAGAGAATAAAAATATAAATCATGTGTTAGTATCAATAGCACAATTAATTTTCACCTCCCAGGCTCTCAGAGACCCTTAGGAGTACAAGGACCACAATCTGAAAGCCACTATTCTGTTGTGTAGAGCAATTACATTTTTGATTCTCTATTTATTTTAAAAGTTTAGCCCCTCTAATTCATATTTTTTAATTCATTTTTATTGTTAGACTTATTGGGGTGACATCTGTTAGCAAGGATTACGTAGGTTTCAGGCATACAATTCTACAGTGCATTGTCAACTTGATGTGAAGTCAAGAAACCTGTCACACCAGGTTACAACAATTCGATGAGGATTATGTCCATTTTCACCCACAGTTCTTCCAACTGGCAATTGACTATTTGCTTTTGTTGGTTAGACATAAGTTCATCATAGTGCTCCTTTTAACGCTTTCTCTCCTTTCTAATGAGAAAAATTATAGAGAAAATGAGGTGAAAGTTTATTAAATGTCGATCAGTGCTTGACTAAAAAAACAAATTGTGGTAAATCCATACAATGAAAAATGATTCCTCAATAAAAAAGGACAAGCTATAGATATATGCAACAATTTGGATGAATCTCAAAATATTCTGTGTGAAAGAAGCAGACAAAAAAGCACATGATTCCACTTATATAAACATCAAGTTAATGTAAACTCACCTATGGTGACAAAAAGTCAATCAGCGATAATTTAAGGATGAAGCAGGTGACTACAAGGAGTAAGGAATTACAAAAAGTCACAAAAAAATTTTGCAGGTGATATATACCATCATTATGTTCCATTAGTGTATGTATATATATCAAACCTTATAAAATTGTACACTTTAAATGTGTGTAGTTTATTATATGTCAATAAAGCTAAAAAACAAATTAAAATTTTACTAAACATTTTTTAAAGAAAGGGAAACTTTCAATAAAGTTTCAGGAGTTAAAATCTCTTTCTTTTTTATTTCTTTAGCTTTATCAAAGTAGCATTCATATTTTTCATCTGACTTGGGGCTACACTGGCAATAATAAGTTTTTTTTCTCTCCTTTTAACCAATTCCCTGACTCCAGAGAGAACTACAAACTAGATGCCACAGAAAATTACTAAGTCATGGATAATAAATATGTCCTACCATCAGGTAATGGTAGTAGCCTGCCAAAAAATTATCTCCTTTCCTAATAGAATAATAGAGACCACAGAAGTTGTCTCTTACCATCATGGCCTTAAGCATTTCCCATTCTAAGAAGAAAACTCCACCAACAAAAACTTCTTAGGTCAAAGAACTTTAACTTAGCATTTTCTATGTGAAATTTGCCCAAGATACAGAATTTTGGACACTACAGACTTCCTCAACACATATGACTATACATGGGCCATACTTTTCTTAAATTACTTACAGTTTTCTGTGAACACAAATTCTCATTGCATGTAATGAAGTAGTACAAAAATAGAGCCTCAACAGAATTAGTCTCAACTAAGCCTTGTATTAGACATGCTGTCTTCTTCTATTTATTATTTACCATAGAAAGGGAAATTATTTAGTCAAGTACTAAATATAGAGATGCATGCTATTTTTTAAATTAGTTTTGACCAAAACCAGATTAATTTGACTACAGAAGAAAGTTGACTTACAGAATAATAACAAATTTCATTTGAGAAGAACTACTTCAACAGTGGTGAACAGATGCTTTCCAAATTCAAGGCAGACAGAATTTTAATAATAACATGGACTTGAGATGCTGCCTAGGGAAATTTTGAAGGATCTTTTAAATAAGATCCAAGTGTCCCAAACATACCAAATTTTATAGCAAGCAGAATTCTTTCAGGAAGCTGAGTAAAAGCAGTAATCTTCATAGAGCATTCATTTGTTATGTCCCAACAGTGAGAAAAATGCCTTGGGAAACATTTACTTTGGAGACATTGAGTGTTCTGACTTTGAGTCACAGAAATAATCATAGACCTGATATACATAATTGTTGCAAAATTCACACAAGGTATTGATTTTCTTTACCCAACTAAAGGATGTCAAAGCTCTGAACTCAGTGCAACCTAAGGAGGCTGACTGGTCCAGCTCTAATCTGTACTTATAACATAAATAAATAAATATAACATAAATAAAGTACATATAGTGAGCCCCTTAGTCATTTAATAAGCCAGTACCACTCTCATTTAGTACCAAGATATAAAAGTAAAAACAGCAGAAATCAGTTTCATAAGATAATAAAATAAAAAAAATAATGTCTGTATAGTACATTACAGATTTTTAAGTGACTTATAGTCATTATGTTTTTTTTAAACAAATCCAGGCTGTATAATAACTATCCACATCTTACAGAAGATCAAACTGTTACAAAAAAACTACTAAGTGACTTGACAAAAGCAACACAGCCAGTATTTTAGCCACAAAACCTATTTTTTCTTCAATACAGTACTCTTTCTCATGTTTTACTTTATAATAGTTATTGATTTATTCTGATTATGACCAATATATGGTCATGTTGAAAATTTATTAAAGCAGAATAATCTAAAATAAAAAATTAAAATCATCTGAAGTCCCATCATCCAAGACAAGCCTGGGTAAAATCTAGTGTATTTCTATGGATGTGTAATACACTTACATATTACACATCTACTATTTCAGATCAGATTTTCTGGAAAATAGACTCTGAGAAGGAGACTTGTATGTAGAAGTTTTAATAGTTTATTCTCTGAAACAATACCTGTAAGAGAGTGAGGGAAACAGATTTGTCAAAGGGAAGAGTTGAAAAGCAATGCAGATGCAACATAGACCTGTCAATTCCACGGGAATCTACATCTTGGATCAACATTTCATGTGGTACAAAACTGAGGTCAGGAGCACCTTTGCAACCACAAACTGACTAGGCAGTAGGCATAAGCAGCTCTGGGGAAGCAACTGGACAGTTTTCATGGGTCAAGGACAATTCTAAGAGAGAAATCCAGACGTGGGCCATCAGAAGCCTATCTCCCAAGCAACTGATGGAGTAAGTGTCCTTGTCTTAAAGGGGACTACAGCTTTACTACAGCTCACCACATGTGCCACACAGATCTATTTGCCTCATACAGTCTACCAACTGAAAGATAAGTTTTTCTGGGATTCTGGTTAGTTTCTATCCCTGAGAAAATTTAAAAGAAGAAGGTTAGTGAAACAAGCTATAGTCCCTGCTCCTACAGGCTACCCACATTTTTTTTTTTTTGCCAAGTAACCCCCTCCATCTTCTAAGGTAACAAGGGAAGATTTAATATATCTTATGCTTGAAATTCCACTGAGTACACATCATGCTTAAAATCTCACTGACTTCTGCTGCTGCCAACCAGAAAATATTCTGTTTTTAAAGGGCTTATGTGATTAGATTAGGCCCACTTGAACAATCTTTCTTTTCATTAACTGAAAGTCAACTGATAAGCATCATTAACTACATACATATTTGTGGAAATAATGGCTCATTATATTCAGTTTCAGAGATTAGGGTAGGATGTATTGAGGCAGGTGTGATGAGGAGGCATCTTAAAATTCTATGTACCACAAATTGCTTATCCCAAGTCATGGTTACCCAATTGAAAATTTGTAAGTGCTATTCTTTGGGATAGCCCTTAAAAAATAATTCATTTAAGCTTTATACTCCCCATGTGGTAGCATGGCAAGTATATTTTTCTTTTATCCTAGTAACAGTGCCTTTGTAGTGAAGCCTGAGTCAACAGAGCTGAAAACCAAACTCAACAACAAAATGTCGTGCTAGAAAACAGAACAACCATCATTGACAATTACCTGAAGTCTAACTGAACCAAAGTCCTAAGGAAATACAGAAGTCACCTCAAGACTGGTAAAAGGGGCAGAGACATGAAACAGACTTGTCCCACATCTACATCTGACCATTAATAATCTGGAGGGCTGTCTGAGCTACGGACGTCCACCGCGAGCAGCAAGAGATTTCAGCCCCACACTAGGCTCCCCAGGCCCTGGGTTCCCCTCCTGAGGAAAGAAGTCCCCACAACTTCTAGGCTGTAAAAACCAGTGAAGATTGTAGATGAGTAAGATGAGAGTGCCTGCATTCCAACATCTCTCTTAAAAAGCCCACACAGACTCTCTCCATGACCCACTCCCTCTCTTTGCACTCCAGAGCTGGGGCAGCAGCTCAAAAGGCACCAGGGACATGCAAAAAGGAACTGAATTGGCTGGTTCCAGGGCACTTGCTAAAGGAGGAGTTTTCTCTTAGACAAAGGAGGTAGTGGAAACCATTGTTTACTTGTCGAACCTTCACTCATCCTGGTGTACAGCAAGTGGCTGCCATATCTGAGTCCCCATCAATTTGGCTTATACCACTTCACTTACCCTGATTCCCTGAAACCCCACTTCATTCTACTTCTGGGCCCACCAGAATCACTTTCATTAGCTTTTACATATTAGGGGCCTTTCTTGGCTCATGCTGCAGACTGTCCTAAAATTTTTCAAATGTTCACATAAGCCAAACAAGTAGCATCTGGCTTCAGCATGTCCTGTACATGTGGGTGACCAGCCCTAGGCCTGACACTAGCAGCAGCCAGCCTCAGTTAGCAGCTTGGCCTCTCAAGGCACCTCCAAGCCCAGCTCAGGCTGAAGCAATCTGCAAATTGCTTTGTGACTTATGCCAGGTCACCCCAGGCAGGGCACAGGCTGTGGCTGAATTTGGCCTGTGATGGGGCCTCTTCCAAAAGGGACTAGGGCTAACATGCCTAGTGGCCAGCTTCAAACCCAACGGGAGGATCACCTGGCTGCCTCCAGCAACAACATACCTAGAATGCAGGCTGGATAAGCACCAGAGCCCTGCTAAAGTAAATCCTACTCCATAGGGTCAGCCCCTGCACAAAGCTCCACTGTACTCAGAGCCAGTCCTTACAACCAATCAGCCTGAAGATCAATCCCTCCCATTGATGTACAAAACAGCAACCAAGGCTCAACTATAAAAGGAGGATACAAACAACCCATAAAAGGAACACACCTATAGGACCCAGCTCAGGTGATCAGAAAGACTACCACGAGCCCCACAACACACCTACCAGATAAAGTCACGCTACTAAGATCAAGAGACATAGCAGACCTACCTAATAAATAGAAACAAACACAGGGAGGCAGCCAAAATGGGGAGACAAAGAAACATGTCTCAAATGAAAGAAAAGAACAAAGCTCCAGAAAAATTACTAAACAAAATCAAGACCAGCATTCTACCAGATGCGGAGTTCAACACAAAGGTTATAAGGATGCTCAGTGATCTCAGGGTAAATTTCAAAAAGATGATAGAAAAAAATAAACATAGAGATAGAAAACATAATAAAGAACTAGTTTGAAATATAGAATACAATAACTGAAATGAAGATGACATTAGAAACGATCAACAGTAGATTAAATAAAGCAGAAGACCAAATCAGTGATTTAGAAGATCAGGTACCAGAAAACACCCAAAGAGAGCAGCAATAAGAAAAAGAAAAATTAGGATACTTTAATGGGCCTCTGGGACAACATCAAGCATACCAATATTCACATGATAGGGATACCAGAAAGAGAAGAGAGAGACCAAGGGATTGAAAACCTATTTGAAGAAATAATGACTGAAAACTTCCCTAACCTGGGGAAGAAAATAGGCATACAACCCCAGGGAGCACATAGAGTCCCAAACAAGATGAATACAAATGGGCCCACCAGAAGACACATCATAATTAAAATGCCAAAAGTTAAAGATAAAGAAAGAATCTTCAAAGCAACAAGAGAAAAAGCAGTTAGTTACCTTCAAGGAAGCTCCCATAAGACTATCAGCTGATTTCTCAACAGAAACTTTGCAGACAAAAAAGGATTGTCATGAAATATTCAAAGTAATAAAACACCATGGCCTACAAACACGATTACTGTATTTTAGCATGTTTAACATGAACACAGATTTTTGACCCAAACTTTCAGGGCAAAAAATCTTGTTTCAATTTTCTAATTCAAATTTTTATTTGTTTATATTTAGGTACTTGTTTTTTAAATATTATAAAGAAATTTTAGCATTTATTTTCCAACATATTATCATACAAGAAATTTTATGTAACAAATAATTGCAAAACATAAGAACAGATACAAGATATAAGAAATTTTATGTATAAATTTTTTATATAAAATTATTATTGTATTCTAGGTTATTATTTTGGGCATGAATATCATTATGAATTTCTAGAGTTACATTTTTAACTCATAAGCATAAATAAAAGAATTTAAAATATTTATATAGATATGGAATCAGTACTACCCATGTATAATGCACATTCTTATTTTTCCCTCATAAATTTGGGTAAAATATGGTATATATTATCGAACAAACCTATCATTTAGAATCAAAAGACAGATAAAAAGCTTCCCAGACAAGAAAAAGCTAAAGGAGTTCATCACCACCAAACCAGAATTATAAAGAACATTAGAGGGACTTCATTAAGATAAAAAATAACACAAAAATATGAATAACAAAATGGCAACAACAACATATCTGTCAACTATTGCTTTCAATGTAAATGGATTAAATGTTCCAATCAAAAGATGGCATGACTGAGTAGATAAGAAAACAAGACCCTTACAAAAGTGCCTATAAGAGACTCACTTTAGATAAAAAGACACACACAGATTAAAAGTAAAGGGATAAGAAAAAGATTTTATGAAGATGAAAACAAAATAATGCTGGTGTAGTAATACTTATATCAGAAAAAACAGATTTTAAAACAAGCTTGTCCAATCTATGGCCTACAGCCACTTGTGGCCCAGGATGGCTTTGAATGCAGCTTGACACAAATTCATAAAATTCTTAAAACATTATGAGATTTTTTTTTCTACCTTCTTTTTAGCTTGTAAACTATTGTTAGTGTTAGTGTATTTTATGTGTGGCCCAAGACAATTCTTCTTCTAATGTGGCCCAGGGAAGTCAAAATACTGGACACCTCTGCTTTAAAACAAAGGCTATAAGAAGAGACAAACAAGGACCCAGTAATTTCACTTCTGGGTATTTATCCAAAGAAACCCAAGACACTATTTCAGATGACGTGTGCATTCATATGTTCATTGCAGCATTGTTTATAATTGCCAAGTTTTGGAAGCAGCCTGGGTATGCTTTGATGAATGAATGGGTAAAGCAAAGATGGTACATATATGAGGGATGTTCAAAACAAAATCCAGCCATAAATACCACTATTTTTTATATTACGTGGCTGGCTACTTTCTAGACAGCCATCATATACAACAGAATATTGCTTGGCCATAGAAGGGCATGGGTTCTTGCCATCTGCAGTGGCATGGCTGAACCTGGAGGATATTGTGCTGAGTTGAGTATGCCAGACAAAGACAGATGCAATATGATTTCACTTATGTGTGGAATCTAAAGAACAAAATAAACAAACAAAACAGAAACAAATATAAATACAGACAACATTTTATGGATGACAGATGAGAGAAATGTTGAGTAGATAGGTGAAAAAGGGAAAGGGATGAAAAAGTACAAATTGGTTGTTACACAGTAGTCATAGAGATGTAGGGTATAGTACAAAGAATACAGTCATTAATATTGGACTAACTATGTATGTTGTTAGATGTGTATTAGATTTATGAGGGCAACAGATAAGAGGGGCTTGGGGACAGGGAAAAAAGTGAAGGCATTAGGAAGTACAGATTGGTAGTTAACAAAATAGTCGTGGTGATGTAAAGTTAAGCATAGGGAATATAGTCAATAATATGGTAATAACTATATATAGTGCTAGATGGGTACTAGACTACACCAGGATTCACTTCTTAAACAAATGACTAACCACTATGCTATACATCTGAAATTAATATGAAATAATATTGAATCTGTAATCGAAAGTTTTAAAAAGGGGAAGAAAGTGAAGGGCAATAAGTTGTCCAAATTTCCAGGTATAAAACAAATAATTCATTGGGATGTAATGTACAGTGTGAGAAATATAGTCAATATTCTGATAGTGTGGTATGGTGTCAGATAGTTGCTAAACATATGGTGATCACTTCTTTAAGTATATAAATGTAGAATAGCTATGCTGTACACCTGGAACTAATCTAATGTTGTATGTTAGCTATATTTTTAATAAAAATTTTAAAAAGAAAGAATGAAGGAAGGAGGGAAGGGAGAGAGGTATGGAGGGAGGGAGGAAGGAAGGAAGGAAGGAAAGATAAAGAAGAAAAGAAAGAGAAAGAAAGAAAGAAAGAAAGAAAGAAAGAAAGAAAGAAAGAAGAAAGAAGGAAGGAAGGAAGGAAGGAAGGAAGGAAGAAAGAAAGAAAGAAGGAAGGAAAGAAGGAAAGGAAAGAAGGAAAGAAGGAAAGAAGGAAAGAAGGAAAGAAAGAAAGAAAGAAAGAAAGAAAGAAAGAAAGAAAGAAGAAAGAAAGAGAGAGAGAAAGAAAGAATGAAGAAAGAAAGAAAGAGAGAAAAGAAAGAGAGAGAGAGAGAGAGAGAAGGAAGGAAGGAAGGAAGGAAGGAAGGAAGGAAGGAAGGAAGGAAGGAAGAAAGAAAGAAAGAAAGAAAAGAAAGAAAGAAAGAAAGAAAGAAAGAAAGAAAGAAAGAAAGAGAGAGAGAGAAAGAAAGAAAAATTAAGAGAAAAGAAACTCACCATGAATTGTTTGATTAGAGTTCTTACTGCAGTTCCTGAGTTTTAGCACAGTGTAATAAAGGAAAATACTCAATATAAAAAAGAAAATATAAGAGAAGCTGCCCTTGAGTAAGGAGAACTTATCCTAAAGAATAGCAAGAAGGACTCTCTCAGGATGTCCTTTGTGACTACAAGCAAAAGAGATCACTGCAGCAGAGGACATAGGAGTCAGGAATTCAGGTGGCAGAGGTCCCAGTTACTCATATAGTGATGACTTGCCAGGATAGGTCCATGTGTAACATCGATTAATGAACAAAAGTATCTACTATCCATAATACTCATATCAAGAATTCTCTGTAAGAGAACTGGGTTACAAAGTCCATTCTCACCCACAATTGATTTATTTCTTAACACATTGCTCCCAGACATTTACAAACCAAAAAAATGCTGTCTATATACAGAATTACTATGTGAAAAAACACATAGGACTTAAAGAGTGCTAGCTTGGGGGAAAAAGTGTTTTGGATACCATTTTCATACCCATCATTTACTGGCTGTGTGACTTTGGGAAATTCTCTTAACCTCTCTAGACTATAATCTTCTCATCAGTAAATTTGGAATGAAGACATTGCCTATCTCAGAATATTATTGTGAGGATTAAATAAAATAATGTTTGTAAAGCACTCAGCTCATAATAACCACTAAATATTTGCTATTGCTACTATAATTTAGTGTTAAAGAATGTCATATTTTTTCCAATATTTACTGCTATAAATATCATGCATTAGATTAGGAAAACACATGTATAATTACTAAGACAAGGAAGGTGATAGTGAAAAGATTTGTATTTAAATTTTTATGCTTTTAATAACAATATTTAATTGGTAAGATTTAATCTCAGAAGCAACAAACCATATTGCTAGGCAATTATATCTGCTTATAGACATAACTACCAGAATATATATCACTATATTTATCTATTATGTGTTACCAATAACAGTTTCTGCAAGACAAAAAATGTGAGTGAAAGACATGGTAGAAAACACTAGTTTTTAAGATTAAGTGAGAAATGTGTTGGAAAATTACCATGGAGACATTGTAATCAACCAAATAACCCAAAATCTAGAAAAGGTTTGGAATTGGATTTCTTCTGGATTATACAAAGCAGTATATCTTAGCACCTCAAAGCCTCAATGATTAACAGTATTTTAATGGATAATTCTCCCTTCCTAAATATTGAAATTAAAATGCCATAATATGTCCAAATAATTAAATCAGTCAGATAAAAGTTTTAGAGGGTATACTTCAAATCTCACCTTTTTGCAGTTTTAATAAAAAGTACTATCTAATTGGTCTGGTGCTTAAAACATGTAAGAAAGAGATTTCTTTCAAATAAACTGGGTAACACTTCTGTTCCAGGATATCTCTATTTCTTCTGTAATAACTTTTAGAGGTCATAGGCTATTATGGGTTAAAAGACACACATTCCCCAAAAGGGCATGATACTAATTTTCTTTCTAACAATACAACAATTTTATATTATTTTATAAATAGAAAAGAAGTTTCCCAAGTAACAATAATCTTCAGATGACATTAGATAAACAGGAGAACCAAGCATTTAAATCAACTTAAAATACATCAAAACTTGTATTCCAGTAAACATTTATATCTTCACAAATCATTTTAGATAAAAGCCCATTATGCCAAGCATTACTGTAGAAGGAAGATGTCACTTAAAGATTCAGAAAGAAAAAAATAAAAACGCAGGATTCTCCTCAGACCAGAAAGTTAACTTTTTCTGCAATAATCCAAACTTAGATTCCTAAATGTCACACAGTATCACCTGACATTAGAACTCAATTTTTAAGCATGGACACCCTGACAAATTCAATTCCATATTCTTCAGATATCATTCTCTTGGCCATCTGTGAGCTTTCAGTGCTGAGCCCCCTTTCACAGGACATAGTTAGCCTTAAAGTCAGAAATACCTCTCAGTTCTACATATCAGTGGTGGAACATAACCAATTGAAAAGACTGGGACCATTCCTCTTGAAATTCCCAACTTAGCTCCTGTTTCTGTAACTGAAATTCTGGCATGCCCAAGGTTACACAGTCCTCACAAAGAGATTCTTGGAGACATTTGAGTCCTTTTGGTAGTAGCCCAGTATTAACTAGCATTACTTTCATTCTCTATCTCACATCATTTACTTAACATTTTTTTGGAGTCTCAGAATGGTTATCGACAAGGTGACTGGATGACAGATAGAGAAGGTAAGGGATATAGGAATAATCTTACTCTAAATAAATTTTCTCTCTAGTAGCCCAGGATGGTGGCAAAGTTAATTATTTAAAAGTGTATGCTTCATATATTTAAAATTCACATGCTAGAAAAGCTTTTTCTCAGGACACACTGAATAATGTGTTTATATTTTGCTTAATCTTAATGGGGAGGAGACTATTGAAGATGCATAGTATGTAGAGCTTGAGAGAGCAACAATGATTTCTGTAAAACCTTGAAAACAAAATACATATATTTTAAATTTTGTTAATGTAATTAACAAAAATTAACCAATGAACGTAGAGATCACAGTATATTATAAAGCTTGCACAATTATAAAATCATTCCACTTTCTAAACTAATGATTAAAATTACTATAAAATGGTAGGAACAAGATTTTTACAAACCATAAACAAATGTGCAAAAATAATTTGATCTTTTCTAAGCAATATTTTAAATGCTAAAAAAAAACTATTGGCTCCCCCACCTATAATACCTAATGTGTTACTGAGCTCTTCCTTATCTAAATTTCCATGATTAGTCAAAGCCACACAATAAGAGAGTAGTTTCATAGTATAATAGTGTAACTTCTTACATTTTTGTTTTGTTCTGTTTTTAATAACTGAGGATTAATACCTGAAACATTCCTAGACCCAATTTTAGCTCAAATATAAGGAAGGCTAATGGAATAGCTAACATAGATTCTAGTTGAGAGAATTACATCGTATAAGTTATAAAATCCACACTTTCAGTATGTTAATTAGTGATTAAATCTAACAAGGGAATTTGTATGTTCCAATTTTGTTTTTCACAACTGGATTAACTAATCCATTTAACATTTAGCATCAGTGAAAAATATTTAGACCATCATCTAAAATATAACAAATCTGCCCTGATGTAGCTTCAATTTATCCTGTGTTTTGTCTTACCGAGTATTAAAGTGAAAAGAGTGGAAACATGAAAAGGAAAATGGAGAGCTTTCATGTAGAAGGTTTTTTTTGTTTTTTGCTTTTTGGTTCTTTTTGGAAACATGGTACAGCTTGACTCTATGTGGTGAGAAATACTTAAATTTTTCAAAGATTTCCCAGCCTAAATGTCCCAATAATAAATGTGCTAATTACATTGGTAATTGGCTGAGGGAAATGCTATAGAGAATACAGTATCTAAATGCCTTAACTGGTAATTTGTTTTCCAATGTTTAAGGGATTTTATATGCAATCTTAAACTAATAACTGAAAAAAAAAACAGTTAACAAGATGATACTTACAAATGTATAGGCTACCCAAATTAAACTTTAAATTAATCAATAACAAAAGAGAAATTAGAAAAAAAAGCACAAACAACTAAGGGAAAACTACCTGGGCTTAAGAGGCAACTTAAAATGTCTTTCCATAATGTGTAAACATTTATTAATAAATATAAAAGCAAAACATTCACACTTTTTAAAAACTGAAGCATGTAACATAAGGTTCCAGCATCTCTAAATACCACTGCAGTCCCCAGAGGGCACCTCTAATAGAAGCCTAGTACAAATTTGTCAGGCCTACTTTGTAGGAAAATAAGATTCCTCCAAAAATATGACACTGTCAATAATATAACACCATTTTTTTTCAAAAATAGTATCGCATTGTACATTCTGCAACTTAATTTTTTACTCAAAACTACATTTCTGAGATCTATCCCTATCACAAGGTATCACTTTTATATATTCTTTTTAACTACTCTGGCAGTGTTTTTCTAGCTTTTTGACTGAGTTCCACAGTAAGAAACATATTTAAGCTGTGACCAAGTTCACACTTGTGACTATGCAAAACTAAAACAAAAATCTCATCAAATAATATTTACCCACATTCTGTGCAATGCACTGTTATTTTTTCTTTTTTCAGCTTTATTGAGATATATAATTGATATATAACATTGTCTTAATTTTAGGACAAGAGGATAATTTGCATATATATATTGCAAAATGATCACCATATGTTTAATCTATCACCTCATGTAATTATAAACTTATCTTGTGATGAGAACATTTAAGATTTATTCTCTTTGCAACTTCCAAATACACAATATAATTTTGTTAACTATAGTCTGTACATTATATCTCCAGAACTTTTTCTTTTCTTAAATTAAATATAAAAAAGTAAAAATGCAAATAAAAATATTAAAATAATCAACCAAGAAGAATAATGCTATCCAAAAAGTGACACTACCCAAATAAAACCATTATTTACCATTTTGGTATGTCAGTGATGTGCTTTCTATCATTACAGATTAATTTTGCCTGGTTTGGAATTTTATAAAACTCTCATGCATGTTCCATTTTGTGTCTGGCTTCTTCCACTTAGTATATTTTTTTGAGATTATTAGATGTTTTGTGTGTATTAGCAGTTTGTCCTTTTTATAGTTGAGTAATATTCTGTTACGTGAATATGCCAAATTTTGTCTATCCATTTTCTTGTGGATAAACACTTAAGAGACTCCCAGTTTGGGGCTACTATGAATAAAGTGTTATGAGCAAGGCCTCCAGCGGACATGTATTTTCATTTCTCTTGAGTAAATACCTAAGGAATTAAATCATTATGTCATAGGCTAAGAGTATTTTCACTTATAAGAAGGTGCCAGACTGTATCCAAAACTGTGTGTCATTCCACACACCACTCCACAGTGTACAGAATGCCTGCTGTTTCCCCTTCTTAACAATATTTGGGAGTAGCTTTTAATATTTTAGTCATTTTAATGGGTATGTATGGTATTCATTGTGGTTGTTAACTTGTATTTTTCTGTGATTACTATGCTGAGCATCTTTTCATATTTTTATGCTTTATTTTTATTTAACAATATTTGCTGAAATATTTTGCCAATTTTTATTGAACTGTTTATCTTTTAATATTAAATTGGAAGATATCTTTATATTTTGGATCTTCATCAGATATATGTTGCAAATATTTTATTTCTGTTGCTTGCATTTTCATTTTAATGACATTTTTCAGTTTTCAATTATAATAGTGGTTTTAGGATTGAAGTATACAGAGGGTGACAAAAAATGTATACACATTTTTAGAAAGGAGAAAACTATTAAAATTGTAATACTCGATATATAGTGATAACAAAAGATGAATTTCTGCAATTACAAGTGGTGCCCAAAGTGATTACCATCAATGTCCAGACACTTCTGATTATGGGAAACTACTGGTTGAACAATGTTGACCAAAGTGTCCACTTGTATTGCTGCCCATGCCATTTCAATTTCTTCCTGAAGTATCACCAGTATAGTAGGTTTTCTATAGTACACCACATCCTTTAAGGTCTCCTATAGGTAGAAGTCAAGGGGTGTTAAGTCAGGAGAGCATGGGGCAAACTCAACCACACTTCTTGATCTTATCCATTGTTCTGGCAAATGGTCTTGCACTCCTCGAATGACAATCATGCTTCCACCATTTTCTTTGACCATGCTGCCTGTTGCATGGTGACCCTAGCATTCATTTGATTAACACCATCTTTGAGTGAATGTCATTCTACACATTGCTACTGTATTTCAATTCAACTTTGAAAAATAATACATAGGTAACATCTCTTAAACTGTGTATATATGTTTTGGCACCCCGGTATATATGATTTATGATGTTAAGGTAGAATGCATCCATTCCTATTTTCTTATGAGTTTTTATTAGAAATGGAAGTTGATTTTGCCAAGGCATTTTTCAGTATCTATGAAAAAATCATAATATTTTTCTTCCTCAGCCAATCAAAATGGAAAATTATATTAGATTTCCCAATATCAATCATCCTTATGTTGTTAGAATAAATTTCACTGAGTCACAGTGTATTACTTTCAAAACGTGGTGTTGGAGTTGCTCTACTTATATTTGATTTAGAATTTTTTGTTACTATTAATAAAGAATATTTACTTACAATTATTGTATTATATTAAACAAATTTAGACATAGATGTCATAGTTGTTTTGTAAAATCAATGTATACATTTTATATTCTCTTTTAACTAATTTATATACCATTGTCACTAATTGGTTTCTAAAGTTCACAGTATTATTCTGTAAAACCACCTGACTGTTGTTTTTCTGTGTGGGAGTTCCTTGATAACTTTTCTCTTAATATTTCTTTTATAGAAATGAGTTTACTAAACTTCCTATTTTACTGAGAATAATTTTGGCAAACTGTCTTTTCCTAAGAAAGTATCTATTTCATTGAAGTTCGCAATTGCATTTGCATAGATGTATGTTAGAATAATATCTTGTACTTTTTAAAAATTACCTCCACATTAATCATAATTTTCCATATGCTGTTTACTATTTCACATTTTTTTCTACCTTTTCTTCTTGGTTAAATATGCTAGTAAATTGTTTATTTTGTTAATTTGTCCAAGAACCCAGGATTTTGACTTATTGATTTCATTGGTTTTTCCATTCTCCATCGCATTAATATCTATTTATCATTTTAGTTATTGCCTTTTTGTGATTTCTTTGGGTTTCCTTTGTAGTTTTTTTTTCTAGGTTTTTGAGTTGAGAATTTTATTTTTATTCTTCCTTTAATATAAGGCTTTAGGTGATTTTTGGTCCAGGATATTTATAACATCTTCATATTGAATTAAAGCTTTTAATATAAGAAGGTATTCTATGTTTCATTTCATTTTTATTTGAACTGAATTATACTTTGTATGATGTAAGAATCAGAACACATATTTTCTTATTGTTGACCTCCTTTAATAGATGATTGGATAAATTAGCTGTGATACATACACACATTGGAATATAACTCAGCCATAAGAAAAGATGAAATACTGCCATTTGCAACAACATGGATGGATCTTGATATTATCATACCAAGTGAAACAAGTCAAACAGAAAAAGACAAAAACCATATTACATCACTCATACATGAGATATAAAACTAAAAGCAACAAATAAACAAGACCAACAACAAAAACTCATAAACACAGACAACAGTTTAGTGGCTGCCAGAGGGCAAGGGGTGTGGGCAGAAGGTAGAGGAGGGAGAGGGATCAAACAAGCTCATTTTTAAGTCTTTTTCTTTTGATAGGCAAGTGAAATCCTTTCATCTTTATTTGTTTTATTTTTCAGTTACAATTGACATTTAATATTATGTTATATATGGTTAGGTGTACAGCATAGTGGTTAAATGTTTATAAAATTTATGAAGTTATCCCCCAGATTAGTCCAGTACCCACCTTGAACAATACATAGTTATTACAATATTATTGTATTCCCTATGCTGTACTTTATATTCCCATGACTGTTTCCTAACTACCCATTTGTACTTCTTAATTCCTTCACCTTTTAACTGAGCCTCCCAAGTTCCTCCCCTCTGGAAATCAACACTTCATTCTCTGTATTTTTGAGTCTGTTTCTGTTTTGTTTGTTCATTTATTTTGTTCTATAGATTACACATATAAGTAAGATCATGTGGTATATTTCTCTGTCTGATTTATTTCACTTAGCATAATACCCTCTAGATCCATCCATTTTTTTAATTGTATTATTTGGGAGTTTTTGTTTGTTTCACTTTGCTTTGGTTTGGTTTTTGGTTTTTGGTTTTGGTTGTTTTGGTTTTTTTCTGTTGTTGCATTGTATGAGTTCTTTATAATTTTTGGATATTAAATCCTTATCAGATGTATCATTGGCAAAAATATTCTCTCATTCAGTAGGATGTCTTTTCATCTTGATAGTGTTTTCTGCTGTGCAAAAATTTTTTAGTTTGATGTAGTCCCATTTTTTTTATTCTTTCTCTTGTTCCCATTGCCCATGGAGATATATCAGTAAAAATATTACTAAGGGAAATGTCTGAGAGTTTACTGCTTATGCTTTCTTGCAGGAGTTTTATGGTTTGCGGGTCTTACATTTAAGTCTTCAATCTATTTTGAGTTTTTTCTTGTATATGGAGTAAGAAGGTGGTTCTATTTCATTTTTTACCCATATCTGTCCATGTTTTTCCAGCACCATTAATTTGAATAAACTGTCTTCACAACATTATACATACTTGCTTTCCTCGTCATAGATTAAATGACCATGTAGGTGTGCATTTATTTCTGGACTCTCTATTCTGTTCCATTGATCTGTGTATCTGTTTTTATGCCAATGCCATGCTATTTTGACTATGGCTTTGTAGTATAGTTTGATAGCTGGTAGCATGATACTGCCAACTTTGTTCTTCTTTCTCAAGATTGTCATGGCTTTGGGGGTCTTTTATGGTTCTATACAGATTTTATAATTATTTCTTCTAGTTCTGTGAAAAAATGACATTGATATTTTTATAGGGATTGAATTGAATCTACAGATTGCTTTGGGTAGTATGGACATTTTATGATGTTATTATAATTCTTCCTATCCATGAGCATGGTATATGCTTCCATTTATTTGTATCTTCTTCAACTTCTCTCTTCAATTTTCCAAGTAGAGGTCTTTTCCTCCTTGATACTTTTTAAATGCAATTTTAAATAGAATTGTTTTCTTAATTTCTCTTTCTTGTAGTTTGTTAGTGCTGTATAAAATTGCAACCAATTTCTTAATATTAATCCTGCTACTTTACTGAATTAATTTGCCAGTTCCAATAGTTTTTTAGCATTTTCCAAAACCAGTATCATGTCATCAGAAAATAATGACAGTTTTACTTCTTCCTTTCCAGTTTGGATGCTTTTTACTTCTTTTCCTTTATCTTTTTTTTTCCTTGTTGATTGCTATGACTAGAACTTCCAATACTATGTTGAATTAAAGTAGGTCTTTCATCTCTATTGATATAATTAATACACTTTGTCTAAAGTCATTATATCATCTTACTTTATATCTACTAAGTGTATTATGTTATGCTGTCTTTCTATATTTCTGTATTTTATTCATTAAAATTTTTTTTCTGGTGTTAGGAACTTTTATTTTAATCTATTGGCTACCTTTATATGTCTGCCTTTTATTGTGTTCTTAATCCTCTTTTTTCCTTACTTAAATTTTTATTGTCTGGGCTACCAATTTAAATTGTATACTTTGACTCCCACCTACAGTCAGTCCATTCTCTCTCTCTCTCTCTCTCTCTCTCTCTCTCTCTCTCTCTCTCTTTCTCTCTTTCCACTTACCTCCTAGTTATTTGGTTGCATTTTTAACTTTTTCAGAACATACAATGTTTACACACTATTTTTCCAACCCTGCCCCCACACTTTAAGTCTTAGCTTTACAGTTAATACATAAATGCTCACTATTTGTCATTTTACTGAAGATTCCCTGGTTATCTCTAGATTGGAACAAATATATTCATTAGATTCCTCAAGAATAGTTCTCCATACCATGATTCAAAGGCCACCATACCTTTTCTACATATCCAATTACCCCAAAAGCAATGTTTCTCCAGGGCTGTCACCTCTGGTCACTTTCAAGCCCATTTTCTGTAGCCAGTGCTGTAATTACCTGGTTCCAGATCTCTTGTGAGTATTTGACTTTTAGTCTTGGACTTTCTCATTCTGAGGATGATTCTGTGCCTCATCCATGTCCTCTGACCTTCTCTCCTCTTTTACTTATATTTCCCTAAGCTTCATTTTCCCACTCTACATTCCTATGGGTTTGTAGCAGTAATGCAAGCTCTGTTGAAATTGGTGTTTATTTCTCTCCTTATAGGAAATATAAAATTCATAGTAGTATGCCTCCTGGCAATGCTGAAAGTGTGACTTATGTGGTTTTATTTGACTTGTTGTTGACCTTATCATATGGAGCGAAGATATATGCAGAAACTTGGATTCAGGCAGCTTTGATTATCCTCCAATCTTTCTCTAATGTTTTTGATTTCGATAGTTAGATCACTAACTTTTAGTCTTGCTTCCGTTCTAATTACTTCTAATTACTAATTTAGCTTCAACCACAAATTTTGATGCCTTATATTTATCATTGATTGCAAAATATTTTCTAGTTACTAATTATGAATTCTTCTTTGACTTATTAATTATTTAAAAGTAAATTGCTTTTAATTCTGAAATATATAGGCATTTTCTAGTTATCGCTAGGTGATTGGCTTCTATCTTAATACTATTATCTTTAGAAAAATATATATTCCATGTTTTTAATCCTTTGGAATTTGTTGAGACTTTCTTTAAGATCCAGCATATGGTCAATTTTGGTAAATTTTCATTGCCTAGTATAGTTGTTAGAATCGGTGTCCTAGAATGTTAATTTTGTTCATTGTTTCATTTGAATATTCTATAATCTTGCTGATTTTTTTATCTGTTTATTCAATCAAATACTGAGGGAAGTTTATTAAAATGCATCATGATTTCAGGTTGATTTATTTCTTTTTTCCTGTATTTCTTTGTTTTTATATACCTTGAGGTTATTGTATTAAGTGCATTCAATTTGAAATAATTATATCTTCCTGGTGAATAAAATCTTTTAAGTTACCCAGAGTCCTGTGATATTATTGGTAATGTTACAGAGATTTTGTTGTTGGTTGTGGTGGTCCTTTAAATACATTTGGTCTAATATTAAAAAAGCAAGCCTGACTTTCTTTGGCTAATATTTTTATGCTATCCCTTTTCCATCTTTTTATTTTCAGCCTTTCTGAGAGGTCCAATGATTAAGTTCACAAACTTGTCACCGTGCACTTACATGGGCAGCACTATACAAACAACTCATTGAGGTTTACACAACCTTGGTATATCTGTATTCACAGCTGTGTGTTGACATGTGGTGGTGTCTTCTTGAATGGCATGTTTTATTGTGTGATCATGAAGGTGTCAGAACTTGAATTGGAGCAATGAACAAACATTAAATTTCTTGTTAAACTTAGGCAAGAGTGGAAGTGAAATCAGGGACATTTTAGTCCAAGTTTATGGGGATAATGCCACGAAGATATTGACAGTGTACAAATGGATTAAAAATTCTTCTGAGGGAAGAGAAAACATCACTGATAGAGGTCAGAGCAGCCAGTAAGAAGGAAAACTGATGAAAACATTGCAAAAATTCATGAAATTCATCAAAATTGTTGCCTGACTTTGAGAAGCATAGCAGACCAAGTAAGCACCAACAGAGAAACAATTAGGAAAGTCTTCACTAAAAATCTTGGCATGAGAAAGGTGTGTGTAAAAATGGTCCTGAAGGAGCTCACCAATGAATGAAAGCAAAGGAGAGTCCAAGTTTGTCAAGATCCTTTGGAGAGGCTTGTTCATTATGAATTTGTACCAACTGGATAAAGAGTCAATCAAGTTTACTATTTGGAAGTGCTGAAAAGCCTGCATAGAAAAGATGAAAACAACCTGAACTTTTCCCCAACAACTCTTAGCTGTTGCATCCTGACAATGCACTAGCTCACATAGCACTATCTGTGAAGTTTTTAGCCAGCAAACACATAAATGTATTGGGACACCTTTCCTACACACCTGATTGGGCCCCCAATGACATTTTTCTTAACCCAAAGATAAAGAGAAGATTGAAAAAGACATTTTGATGATATTCAGGACATCAAGGGACATACAATGATAGTTCTGATGCCCATTTCAGAAAAAGAGTTCAAAAATTGCTTTAAAAGGTAGACGAGGCACTAGCATCAATGAATAGCTTTCCAAAGGGAGTACTTTGAAAGTGACCATAGTGATATTCAGCAATAAGGTATGTAGCACTTTTTCTAAGATGAATTCACAAATTTAATTGCCAGACCTTTGTATATAGTGATATTATATGTATTTGTTCTAACCAGCATATCACTGGACTTAGTTTTTTATGCTGTTTGATAATATTTGTCTTAATTTACATTTCATATAATTATATAACATTAATATACTATCTTAATATTTGTTTTGTATTTGTTTCATCCAATTATTTTGTCTTTTTCTACTTTTCTGATAGTAATTGTTATTATCCCTCCCCCTTTATCTTAAAAGTTATGCTAATCTTTCATCTGTTATCTTTGATATTATAAGATGCATCTTTGAGTTATTCATGTCTGATATAAATTGATGTTTGTATCTCTTCTTAAGCAATGAATAAGCCTTAGGATTCCAACTTTATTTACTTTCTCTTTGTACTTATTGTGGCTTACTTTAATTTCATACATATTATTAACTTTAAAAGACATTATTGCATTGTTATATGATCAATTTGAATTTAGATTTTTACCTACATATGCCCTTCCTAACAGCATCTTGTAGGAGTGTTAGCTGTTTATGGTTTCTCTGTTTTTGTTTGCCTCAAAATAAATTTATTTCACTATCATTTTTGAGATTATTTTTACTGAGTATAACCTCCAAGTTTGGCAGTTATTTTCTTCAACAGTTGGAAGTTATCATTTAATTGTCAACTGGCTTCCATTGTTTCTTTTGAGAAGACAGCTGTCAGGTTTACTTTTATACTTTGTTGATAATATGTCCTTTTCTCTCTGGCTACTTCTAACATTTTATTTTGTTCTTTGGGGTGGGGTGGGGGGATTATTATGATATCCTTAGGTGAAATTTTCTTTTAATTTATTCTACCACGGTTTGTGGGTCTTCTTAAATTGATAGTGTGACGTTCTTGATCATATTGAAAAATTTTCAACCCTCAATGTTTCCAATATTGCTTAGGCCCTCTCAACTTTTTCTGGGGTTCTAGCCATAATATTTTTTATATCTCTTACACCATTTCCTGTATATTTTATTATTTTATCCCTCCATAAATCAGACTGATCATTTCTTTACTTTTTTACCTATAATTTGTTCACTAATTTTTCTCCAGTGACACATAATCTGTTTTTAAACTAATCAATTGAATTCTAAATTTTAAATAATAACTTTTATCATTCTTGAATTTCCTTTTTTCTTAATCTTTACTATTTATAGCCATATGCAAGAGTTCTCAAACTTTATTTCAAAGAATATATTCAGCATGTTTTTCTTAAAGTCTGACTAATAACATTAACTCAGATCCTCTCTGAATCTTTGTGTGTGTGTGTGTGTGTGTATGCATTGTTGTTCTTTGCTTTTAGCCATATTATCATATTTCTTAATTTGCATGGATGTGTTGGCTGAGTTCCAGATATTTTATTTGACACTGTAGAAATAATGTAAGAAACAAAAGGATATTTTCATCCTCCATAGAGAATCTAAATTTGATTCTTATCAGTGGCAATCCCAGAGCATCTTAATGCAGTAACAGAGATTAAAACCGAGGTGATTTGAAGTTGAACTTAAATCCTTATGTAAACTCTCTTGTCACTCTTTCTAGTTATAGTTTTTTAGAGTCCCAACCCAAAATGAAGATTGGGTCAGTGGCAGTTAATAGAGCTTCCACTCCATTTCCACACATCCCTAATTCTTATAAAGTTGTCAAATGTTCCATTCATCATTTCAGCCCCTGGGCCATATCTTTTGGAATTTTCAGATACTCCATAGGGAAAATTTGCCCCTAAATTTCAGGTTTATCAGACTAATATCTCTCCAGATTTCAACAACATAATTTTTACTGCCTTGTGTGCAATTAAAAGTAATGCATGGAACTTATAGCAATGGTGCACTACATGACAATTCTTTCGTTGTAAACAACTAGGTAAGCTAGAAAACATATTTTTAAATCTATGATCATTTATCTAAAAAGCAACAACTTGCTCAAACCCCACATCTACTAACATACCTGCACCTATGCTCATAAACTGCCTTTCTTCTTGTTAATAGGGATACATTGTCCAAGATCCTAAAGCAAATCCCTCCACTTAGGCCATTGAATTCCACCTCCTTTCACCCACTCAAGAACCTAGCTTCAGAAATTATTGCTTCTTTCCCATGGGATAGCAATATATCCCTTTATTCTCATTTGACTCAGGACACAAAATTGTTGTAATATAAACCTCTCTTGAAATTCAACATTTCAAACTAAATAAACAAACAAACCCTTCCACCATCTCATCAATATTTTCTGCTCCCCTCTATAGTGAAACTCCTCAAAAGCATTGTTTATATAGATGCTCCTTGATTATGATGTGGTTACATCCCAAAAAACCAATGGAAAGTTGAAAATATCATAAATTGAAAATCTTGAAGTTTTATCACAAGAGTATTTGAGTTTCTCTTCTTATCACCAGAAGCAGGAAATGTAGATGGGCATTTTGTGGACATTATAATAGATGAAAACAAAACACAATATTCAAAAGCTGGCAACACAGTATTGGTTATTTACCTCCATGATCATGTGACTGACAGGGAGTTTGGCTCATTGTCACTGCCCAACATCATGAGATAGTATCATACTACATATTGCTAACTTGGGAAAAGATCAAAATTAAAAATATCGTTTCTACTGAATTCATTTTGCTTTTAAAGCATTATAAAGTTGAAATTTTGTAATTCAAACTATCATAAGTTAGAGAACATCTGTACTCATTTTCTCTATTCAATTTCATCTCATTCTCTCTTGAACATACTCTAATCTATCTCTTCCTTTTTCATTTTTCCCTTTCCTTTTTTTTTAATTAATTTTTATTGTTAGACTTATTGGGGTGACATCTGTTAGCAAGGATTACATAGGTTTCAGGCATACAATTCTACAGTGCATTGTCAACTTGATGTATAATAAGTTCACCACCTAATGTGACTTCTCTTTCCATCACCTTATATTTAGCTTCCCCCCTCCCTCCTCTCCCACCCCTTCCCCTTTCTCCCCTCCCTAACCCACTCATCCCCAAATAAACATTAAACTATTGATTGTGTCCATGGGTTATTTGTTTGTTCATTTCTTTTTTTCTTTGCTTTCAGTTTTATATTCTGCATATGAGTGAAGTCATACAGTTCTTTGTTTGTTTTTTTTTACTGTTAAATATATTGGGGTGACATTGATTAGTAAAAACTATATAGGTTACAAGTACACAATTCTACATTACATCCTCCATGCATTGCATTATGTGTTCATCACCTAGAGTCAGTTCTCTTTCCATCACCATATATTTGTGCAATCTTTTCTTTTTTCATTACTCCAACAAACTCTTTTTGTAAAGGAAATGTCCTCATATTTCCAACTCAACCCTCCAATCTCATCTCACTTGAATGGTCAGAATAAAATCTAAAGCCTTATCAAGGCCTACTTAATTATACCCACTTTCTTCCTACTTCTCCTCTCCCCTTATCTCATCCATCACATTTACCCTCTCTGTCTCCATTTCAGACACAGTGGCCTCTGTGCTGTGCAACCACATACCCATCTCAGGGCATTTCCACTTGTCCCCGTTGTCAAAAGCATTTCCCCCCAAAGTCATTTACATGACTTTTTTCTTCATTTTATTTGGGTTTTGACTCAAATGACAAGTTATCAAAGGGACTTATCCATGTTACACAGAGATTTATGACCTGATTCTACTTCCCTGCTCTATTTTTTGTTTTGTTTTATTTTATTTTATTTTATTTTATTTTATCTTATTCTTGCAGAGTGAAGAAGTATTTTATTCCAAGTTTTTTTTTTTCCTTTCAGTCTCCATGTGGCTTCTTCTTTATATCCTTCATAATAGGAGTTCTGTTCACCTAGTCCTCAGATGATTTTTTTTAATTGTTAGACTTACTGAGGTGACATTCGTTAGCAAGAATTACATAGATGCCAGGTGTACAATTCTACAGTCCATTGTCTATGTGTTGCATTATATGTTCATCATCCAGCATACTATTTCTATCACCATATATCTGGCTCCCCATCCCTCCTCTCCCACCCGCTCTCTCTTCTCCCATCCCCTCCCCCATTTCCCCCAGGTAACCATTAAACTATTGACTGTGTCCACGAGTTTTTTTGTTTGTTTGTTTATTTTCTCTCTGTTGCTTTCAGTTTTATATTCCACATATGAGTGAAGTCATATGGTTCTTATTTTTTTCTGTCTGGCTTATTGCACTTAGCATGATGTGCACTTAGCATTTTGTTGCAAATGGCAGCATTTTTATCTTTTCTTATACTTGAGTAATATTCTGTTGTATATATGTACCATATGCCCTGCTCTATTTTTATTCTTAGCATTTATCACTTCCCAACACATTATATACTTTTTATTGTGTCTTCCACCTAAAATGTACCTCCAGTTCAGATTTATATCCCCAGTTTATAAATATAGTTCAAAGCTGTATCCCAGCACTGATAAATATATATTGATAGCCTTAAATAAATATTTGGTAAATAAATGAACAAACCAGAAATAATTTGAACTAGTCATAATGACCTGGCCAGAAAATTATGTTGATCTTCACTACTAGAGAAATTTTGTTACACTAAGTAGGCTAAAGCAACAGAACCTGTATTAATTAGTTTTCCACTTCCACAACTAGATCTTAATAATAAGTAAACTGATGAGTAAAAAGAAGAAATGAATTATGATTAGCAGATTTGGGGAAATAAAACAGTAAAGATGAGGCTTACTTCTCATAGACATGAGTGGGAAGAACTCTACAGTGTGACTGAATATTTTAAAACAGTGAGCTATTATGGTGCCCATCTGTTTGTTCATCTAATATTCTGAGCTAAAAATTGCCCAACAATAAACTACTGAAAACACATGATAAGTCAGGGGATGGGTGCAATAAATGTCAATCCTTGTCCAAGAGAAGGCAGGTCACACCCAACATCAATCATATATTATAAGAGAAACTCTAGCCATTAGAGTATTTTATTTTGAATGCCAGAGGGAAAAAAAGGAATGGGTAATTTTCAGTTTTCCTTTTCTATATATAAAATCCAAACATAAATATATATATTTTTAAAAGGAAACCATTTCAGTTTGCTGCAGTATGGCACTTATTTCTTTGGAGGTGACCCTAGAAGGACCCAAAGTAACACATATGACTGTCTCCACTCATATAGATAAATGGAGATTTTGTAAGGTAAAATATATGTTGGGTTATTTCACTATTCATATTTACTTTTCCTAAAATGTAGTTGTCATACTCTGAATCTTAGAACACCTCTGTTATGTCTCAATCTTCTTCACCAAACAAAGTAAAATAGAGTAATTCCATCATTCTTAAGACAACTCCTTAACTGCCTTAATAGAAAATTTTAGGTTAATAGCATCTAACAAAGGTGCTAGAGGACAAAGCAGTGTGAAGATTGGTAAAATGACCAAAGAAATTCTTGTCATCTAAGTAATTTTATTTCAATTTTTAAGGAGAACAGTATCTCAATGCTTTAATAAAATTTTATGTGCAACTATAGGTGTGCATATAATTCAATGCAGAATGTTGTAAATTTGATTAAGCTGAAAGTTGTCCAGTGCAATAAATATTTATATTAAAGTGCCTCAATTCTACCATTAATACAAAACTTCTAATGAAAACATAAAAAGATTACATATCATATCAACATAACAATGCTAAGTAAAAAATATAAAAACATATTCTCAGTCCTATAAAATTTTCTCAAATAATTAGGACAACAGTCAATGGAGGCTTTTTCTCTCTGAGTCACTGTGACTATCAAAGGGATAACCTTTCTTTTAGTTACCAAATGTGGTGTATCCACAAATAACTATAAAAATTTAAATAATAGTTTCTGTATATAAAACAGAGAGTATATTGTTCTAAGAACAAACCCTGTCATTTACTCTATCATGCTCATATGTTCTTGAAAGTTTCTCAAGTGACTTCTAACACTTACTGAACAAGAAAATCTATAAGAAAGAGAAAAAGAGAAAGAGTTGAAAAGATTTCTGAAGCCAAAGGAAAAGTAAATTAGTGTTATAAAATTGATGACCTGACAAGACTAAAAATTTTATTTCTCTCAGTTGAGTCGCAATGCTAGATTAACTTTGTATTGTAATTCTTGAATAAGGTGGAAGGGTCTGGGAAATAATGTAATACAAATAAGTGTAATTTGAGAATACTTCATAGACTCTCCAAACCAAATTCAAGTTTGGCTTTTCTAGTGCAACAAAAAAATATTCCACAGTTCCCAGGAATAATTTTTGTAATATTGACTTTTCAAAAATTTTAATCCTCAGAACTATATTACTGCTACACAGTTTGAAGACCCATAGAAATAACAGGTTCCATATTTGTTGAGATTTGCTTAATTTCAATTGAGCAAAGCCCTGTTAGAATACAAGGAAAAACAAGAAATGGAGAATGTAAACATCCATGACATATTCTGCTTCCTCCTAAAACCCCATAGAAACAATAATAAAGGGTTTTTTTAAATAAACTTTCAAATATAAAGGGAAAAGAAGACAACAACAAACATTACAAATTTTTTGCTTGGAATATCCATACTAAAAGAAAAATCCTGGCACGTGAAAGTTTTTTACATAAGCGATATCAATACATTTGGGCAGAATAAAGGCAGTTATCAAAGAAATAATTGATATAGCAAAAAGGATAAAGCACCTTAAAAACTTAAAGGTTATTGTCTCTTGGGATCCAGGACCCAGAGTGATAGAACAGCTTTTCTTAAAAGACTTTAGCATCATTTATTTACTTTATAGTCATTTATTGTTTCACAAAAGTAAAAATTACTGCACTAAATTAAAATTAAAAGGGAAATTTATAGGAAGAATACTAGCACATTTCATAAAGTTTGAAGAAATGAGAAAAAGCAATCAGTAGGGAGTTTAATATGATAGTTATTCATGTTGTTAGATTTATTTCTGGGCATGTAGCATATATTAGTGGTTCCATGTGGTTAAGTGGTACAACGTAACTACTCCTTGTCAGTTATTTTATGAATAGAAGTGGCATGTGCCATTTCTGGGATTGAGCAATTAATTACTAGTGAGAGACACTCTAGAGCTAGCTTGTTTCCTTCTGGTATGGTACAAAACAATGTTTGAAATGGGTCTGCTCCATAAACCTGGATTCCAACATACCTATGATAAGCAAAGCCTCCCACTTATCTATGAGAAATATGAGCATAGTCAAGCAATTTCTAGCACATTAGAATTACTTGAGAATTAAAAACAAGTCTGTTTTATTTAAACCACTGAGATTTGGGAGTTTTTAGTTATACCAAAATGTAGATCATCCTAACTGTTACAATTACAAGTACAGATGTACCTAAAGGATAGTCAGAATTAGGGACTCACTGTCTCAGCACCTTTCTCTGCTTTTCTGTGAATGTGAATGTTTTTCTCTTTCCCTTCATTAGCAGCAAAATGGTTGCCATTTGGTATTATTAAAATATGTTAAAGAATCATTATTGATGTTAACAACTACAAGATACATCAGTACCCCAAAAACTCTTGACTCAGAAAGTAAATAAAACAAATTTAAAGATGCAAAGTCTCCAAAATCTTATTAGATTGCACCATAGCCACATTTCTTAAATATAAGGCTATAATTTATTCCTCAGCATGAATTATACTTTCAAGCTTAAGACATCCTGTAAAATTAATATGAAAATATCAGTTAGCTGTATTATTAATGAAACTAGTGGTATGGGGTCTGAATGGCTTTGTAATACTCTATTCCAACTTAAAGCAATTGATAGATCACTAAGATATGTCTTCTTTCCTTCCTTCCATCATCCTATTAAACTGAAATAAGTACACTCAATCAGATGATTTACAGAAATTAATTAAAATTAAAAATTGTCTAATCTTCTATCCCATGAGCATCCATCCAGTTGCATTTCAACTGGTAAGCTGCATGATTTCTCCTGCCATAAATGCCCTTTAAGTGTTCAGACTAACAGAAGGTCTGCCTGTACTTCTCCAAATATGAATTCTTAATTCTTTGCTTAACACTCCTTGTTCCATACCTTCTAGCCAATGCAACTCTTCACAATTTTATTTAAAGGGTCTCCAAAATCTATAACCAAGCAAGCCATTCATGGATTAAATTAATATTTAAAAATTAAATTAAAATTTATAAAACACTCTAAGAGGAAATGACTGATTGGTCTTGGCATCAAAGTTAATTGTGTATCTCCTGAGGAATTAGTTTGATTTTATCTTATGATCCCTCTGGATTGTGTAACTAACTAGGTTTATTTGTTTATGTTGTTACATAAGGTAAAATTAATAGCTCATTTATTAACAAGTGTATAGATTATCAGGCTATGCATGTCATGACCAAACTGTAATCTCCAATCTATGTTCCATATTTTTTTAATTTAATCCTTCATTTCCATTATTAACTTCTGCAAATTTAGTATACTTTTTGTATTCTCACAAGCCACCTTTTAGCTATTCTAGAATAAAGTGGGGGTACAAATAACCAAGCCACTACATAAATGCGTACATATATACATATATACATATATAAACACAAGAGGGTTAGCTGGAAGACTGAAAAGGAGAATTTATAAAGGCTAAATATGGTTCATGTGTTTCTATGTCAGAGAAAAGTCTAAGAGAAGGTTGTGAAATTTATCTCAGTAGGAAATGAGAATGACATCTATTACTTATTCCAATATTAATTCAGAAGTGTGGTTTCTCCTTTAAGAGATTTCTGAAAAAAAAAAACCTATTGGATTACCTTCCAGAGGTTCATAAAACCAAAGAACTGATATAATATTATTCAATCAACTAAAATAGAAATAATTATAAGTCTACAGGATCTTTTGGATCATTCTAATTTTGCTTTGCTTCCAAGACCATACTTAAATCCATTAAGCACAAAACCAATAGCAGCTGATTTGGACCAAGCAGCAAGATAGAATTTTAACACAAAGATGATTTAAGTCTGCTTTACACAGTTACCTAGTCTTCCTATGCTTTTTATAAGACAAGATCCACTCTGTCATTAGACGAGCCAAAGGGAGCCAGAAAAGGATTAGACATCTGAAAGACAAATATGGGTGAAACCTGTTTCCTATGTGAAGTTATTTTTTAGCACCAGTTGTTTTGGTGACTAATTTTGTTCTGTTTTTTTAAATAATTGTACTGTAGGATGTCCAGTCTGTTTATGTGTTTTCTGAGGCTAAGGGACAAGTGAGGTATATTCGACCACATAGAGAAAGAAAATGAGAAGTCACCGCTGCTGGCTGTATCAGAAGACAGAAACAAATAATTTATATCAGGAATTGAAAGCAGAGTTGTTTTCTCCATGTTGCGTTACACATTCTTCAAGCCAAATGTCAATAAGGGAAGGATTTTCAGTATTTCAGACCAATATCCTGAGTTAAAAAACAACGATTCATGAGCCTGATGGAGAAACTGACACAGTAGTTAATCTTACTTTATTTTATTTTTTGATCTTTTAAAATTTAGTCATTTTAGCCATAAGGAAGCCAAAAAAAGACACTATGCATCCTTTAAAGTGTTCATAAAGTACTATCAGGTTTATAAAATATATTTCTGTATGCTAAGGTTTCAAAAATATTAGGCAAATTTTATCTCCATAAATGTCAACTTTTAGATTTACACATTATTTTTTTCTAAACCTCATTATCCATATTCATCATTTTTAAAAAAGTTCTCTGGATTTTATTTTTTCTCTCAAAAATTACCAGAAGCAACATGCATTATTAGCATGTAACTCACAATCATTTGCTGGCCAAGGTAAGAAGTGAAACCATTTTTTTCGAAACTGATAAAAGGCTAGACTTATTAAAGTGAATTCATAGGTTTATAGCTAAGTAGTAAATATTTCGGAGAATCAAATCAAATAAGAAAGCTAAATGAATGTTGTATCTACTATGCACCAATTTAATTCAGTGTTGCACACATGGTGAACCTCTTAGCCCAACACTTGACAAAATAATTACCTCATAGAAGATGAGTGTAAGAATAGTTTAGAAATCTACATGGACTTAGGTCTTCCCAAGAAAAATAAAAGCTTTATATAATCTATTCTGCATTTGATAAAAGAAAATTTAGGCTCAAAAATTTCATGAGGTTTTTGGAGAGTAGTTATGGGACTTTTGATTAAAAATTAAAATTAAAGCATCTAGATAGAAATAGGAAAATATGACAATTTATATTTTTATATTTTATTCCCTATTGTATTTATAATAGTAGCAGGGTTCTAAACTTTGTGGAGTACAACATATATTCTCAGAAAACAAAATTACAGAAATCAGTTAAGATTGGAAAGTTAGGAAAGATCCTCCAGGCAAGGGCAACTCAGAATGGGAAAAGGAGCCCTAAGAGCTATGACTCAGTCAGGCCTCCCAGATATGCTGTCGTTCATGACATCTTCTGTGCTAATCATTAGTAAAATTGAGTGCTCAATATGCCTACTATTTCCTATGTGTCTGACTAACAATTCTAGTATTTGAAGTTTCAGTTTGAGTCCATTTGTAGGGGATTCCCTTAGCTCCTAGAATTTATTCTGACCTTGTCTGCCGTCTTCATTGCCTTCGGTTTAAGACTGTGTTGTTAACTGCTTTAGCCTAGTTATTTTCTTTGATATAAAAGCTTGGCTTTCAATTTCAACTTTTGCTGTATACATGGCCTTTCAAAAAAGACAGCTTTAAAATATTGTTCAGATACCATAAAATTTACTCATTTAAAGTATACCATTCAATGTCTTTTAGTTTGTTTACAGACTTTTGCAACCATTATCATAATCTAATTTTAGAACATTTATCAGTCCAATAAAAACCATGTACCCATTAGCAGTCACTCACCCATCCACTAATCTACTTTGTTTTTATAAATTTGCCTATTCTGAATTTTCATATAAATAGCATCTTAAAATACATGGTCTTTTGTGACTGGTTTCTTTAACGTGTTTTAAAAGCTCATTCATGTTGTAGCATGTTTAAGGATATCATTCCTTTGTATTGCTTAATAATATAGTAAGTCCTCACTTAACATTATAGGTCCTTGGAACTACAGAGAAATGGCATATATATAATGAAATCAATTTTATCATTGACTAATTGGCAAACAAGAGTTGAGTTACTACAGCATGTTATGATTAGCATTATAACAAATGATGTTCAAGAACTGACTATACTCCATGGTATACATGTAACGTTCTGTTTATTAATTCATCAGTTGATTGACATTTGGGCTGTTTCTACTTTTGCATTATTATGAATAATGCTGCTATAAACATTCTTATGCAGGCATGTTTACATATTTCTCAGGTGCATACCTAGGGTGAAATTGCTGGGGTATCTGAGATTCTAAGTTTAATATTTTGAGAACTGCCACAATGTTCTCAAAGCATCTGCTCCATTTTACATTCCACCACCAATTTATTAGAGTTATAATTTCTCCACATACTCATAAACACTTGCTATTTTCTGTCATTTTAATTTTATTGTTGTATTACAATGTGATTTTGATTTGCATTTTCCTAATGGGTAATGAGATTGACCATCATTTCAGATGCTTATTGGTCATGTGTATGTCTTCTTTGGAAGATGCTTATTGGTCATGTGTATGTCTTTTTATTTCCTTTTATCATTTTCGTGTAATTAGTTTCTTATTATTGAGAACAAGAGTTGTAAGCGTTTTTTGTTGTTGTGGATACAAGTCCCTTGTCAAAAAATATGATTAGCAAATATTTTCTTTCATTCTGTGTGTTGTCTCTTTCTATTCTGAATGGTTTCCTCTGAGTACAAAAGTTTTTAATATTGTTGGAGTCTAGTATATCAATTCTTTTTATTGTTTATGCTTCTGAGGTGATATCTCAAAAAGTTTGCTTAAACCAAGATCACTAAGATTCACTCCTATCTTTCCTTCAAAGATTTTTATAGTTTTAGCTCTTATATTTAGGTCTATGATTTATTTGAAGTTAATTTTTGCATATGGTATAAACAAGGGATTCATCTTTGTTATTTTGCATGTGATATTCAGTTGTCACAGTACTATTCTTTCCCATAATTAATATTCTTGATATCTTCATTGAAAATTTACTCTTTAAATATGTAGGTTTATTTGTGGACTCTCATATGTTCCATTGATGTACACGTCTATCCTTATTCCAGTACCACACTGTCTTGATTACTTTTGCACTAAGCATTAAAATCAGGAAGAGTGACCCTCCAACATTTTTCTATTTTCTCAAAATTGTTTAGCTATTCTGGGTCCCTTGCATTTACACATGAATTTCAAGATCATCTTGTCAATGTAGACAAAAAAACAGTCTGTACTGCTGTACTTTTTGTAAGGATTGTGATGAATCTGAAATCTGTAGTTCAATTTGGGGAGTATTGCCATCTTAACAATATTAAACTTGATGATCCACAAATATGGCATGCTTTCCATTTACAAAGGTCTTCTTTAATCACTTTCATCAACATTTTTTGTTTTTAGTGTATGATTCTTACACTTCTTTGGTTAAATGTATTCCTAAATTCTTTCTGACACTACTTTATATGTTGATGCTATTGTTAATTTCATTTAGAATTGTTCATTGCTAATGTATAAATATACAATTTAGTTTTATATATTTACCTTGTACACTGTAACCTTACTGAAATCATTTACTAATTCTAAAGCTTTTTATTGTATTCTTTAGTATTTTCTATATACTAGGTCATGTCATCTGCAAATTAAAATGTTTTAATTTTGTCTTCCAAACTGGAATTACATTTTTTTCTTGTCTAATTACCATGGCTAGAATCTCTACTGCAATGTTAAACAGAAGTGGTGTGTTTGAACAACCTTATCTTGTTCTTGATCTTATGCAGAAAGCATTTAATTTCATCAGTAAGTATGGTATAAACTGTGGGATTTTCATAGATGCCCTTTCAGGCTAAGAAAATGTTATCCTACTTCTCAAATGATAAATGTTTTTTTGTAAAGGAATACTGGAGTTACTCAAGTGTTTTTCTTTTTCATCTGTTGAGATTGTCATATATTGTTTTATTTTATTCAAATGTGATGTATTACATTAATATATGTTCTAAACCAACCTTGCCATGTAATATGAAAAGAAGAGGCATATATGGCTGGACTTTTTCCTGGACAGCTTACATGTAATTCTTTTTAAATGTTGCTGAATTAGTCTGCTAATATTTCATTGAGGATTTTTTGCCTCTAGTCATAAAAGACATTGGTCTCTATATTTCTTTTCTTGTCATGTATTTGTCTGATTTTTGCATAAGTGTATTACTGGACTCACAGAATAAACAAAAACCTGTTCCCTCCTCTTATTTTTTGAAAGAGTTTTTAAGAGTAAATTTTAATTTTTTTTCAGCTATTTAGTGAGATTCACTAGGAAATTTTGGCTGAGCTTTTCGTTGGAAAAAAATTCTATCTGTGCTTGGTGAAGGTGTGTTTGGATTTTCTATTTCTTGTATAAGTTTCATTAGTTTATGTCATTCTAGGAATTTGTCTATTTTATTTAAATTATCTTTTTGTTGGAATAAAGTTTTTCATAGTATTAACATAATCTTTTGTTACTTCCGTAAGTTCTGTAATAATGTCTCCTCTTCATTCCAGGTTTTCGTAATGTGAGTCTTTGGTTTTCTTGGAAAGTTTAGTTAAAGATTTGTCAATGTTATTGATCTTCACAAAGAACTAATGTTAGTTTATTGATCTCCTCCATTGTTCTTCCCTTTTGATTTCATTAACTTCCATTCTAATCTTTACTGAATAGCTTTAGTTTTTTGTTCTTGTACTACTATTATGTTACTGATCTTTTTTCAATTTTACTGTGGCATAATTGACAAATAAAAATGTATATATTTAAAGTGCACAACATAGTGATTTAACTTGCATATACTTAATGAAATGATCATTGCAAACCGGTTAATTAACACATCCATTACCTTCGCATAGTCATCTTCAGGTATACATGTGGTGAGAATGCTAAAGGTCTACCTTCTCAGCAAATTGCAGTGAAAAAACACGGTATTATTAACATAGTCACCATGATGTAATTAGATCTCCAGAGCTTAATCTTACCACTGTAGGTTTGTCCTGTGTTCCCACATCTCCTCATCTCCCTAACGCCTCTAGCCCTGGATCACCACCATTTTACTCTCTGGTTCTATGAATTTAATCATTTTTACAATTCAACATATATGTAAGATCACATATTATTTTTCTTTCTCCGGCTAATTTCACTTAATATAATGTCTTCTAGATTTATCCATGTTGTTGTAAATGGCAGGATTTCCTTCTTTCTCACAAATGAATAAAATTCCACTGTATAAGTATGTATTATATATTATCTATATATGCGTGTGTATGTGTGTGTGTGTGTGTGTGTGTGTCTTCTTTTGAAAGATGAGTTGTTTCCATATCTTGTCTGATGTGAATAAGTCTGCATTGAACATGAGAGCATAGATAAATCTTCAGAATTTATGCTCTGTTTTAAACAATAATGTTAATAAACAAGGATTAAATCACATAGGGCAGACTACAAATATATCCAAAATTCAATGATGAGAAACACTGAATGTTGAGGTAGCTATTAATAAAAAATTAAGTTTTAATCCTGTAATCAGATGTTATTTTTGAATCTGGCCTCTGCTTCTTGCCTGTGGTATGATTTTAGAGAAATCATTTCATCTTTTGATTCTTCATCTGCTCACCTGTAAAAGAAAACAATAGTACCTATGTCAGTGCCTATAATGCTGAACATAATAGAGGCACAAGAGTAACAATGGTTAAATTAGAAAATAAGGACCTCTTAGGGGTTCGCTGGTGGTGTAGTGCTAAGCTTCAGCACTCTCAACACCATGACCTGGGTTCAATTCCCAGCCAGGGAGCTACCCAAAAAAAAAAAAAAAAAAAAAATGCAGGAGGTGATTTACAGGAGGATTTAAAAATCAATGTAAAGTCTTAAGCTTCAATTAGTATATAAATAAACAGTTTAGTTTTTGTTCTTATTTAGGTTATACTATAGCTAAAATTCTGGAGTTTTATTAATTCAAATCACCATTATAATAATTCCTCAGTGATATTATCAGAAATATTTTCTTTCAGAATATTTGCTACATGTTTATTCAGTTTAGAATATTTGTTGGCAAGTGAAATGGAGACTACTTGGACACTTATATCTATTTCAAATCCTTACTGAGAACCCTGTGAAATGTTCCATATTAAAATGGAATGCAAACATTCTATTATACGTCAGCTCATAAGTAATTTTCTAAATCGATTGTCACCTTTTTCTAATTTTGGATTAAGTTTTCTATTTCAAAGTGAAATGTTGGCATGCTTACTGTTGTTTTTTTCTTCTAATCTGGATGCCCAACTGTCGAACTTCTAAAATTCTACTTCCTACAGCAGAATGAACATGTTTTTAGACACACTTCTAAAATTTTGCTATAACTTACTTTGCCAAAACTATGGAGCTTTTACGGCAGAAGAGAGATGCTTGCAACAAACAGAGAAGGAAGAACAAAATCTTTCCAAAACAGGCATTTTATACATTAACACAATCACCCTGGAAGGGAGTGCTGAAGCTGTCTTTTCAAGGGCTCACAAATCCTCTTTGGCTTGTTTTACATTCCATATTTTAAATTTTGCTGCTATAAGCTGTGTTCAGAGTTACATTATTAAAATGCATCCAAGAATAAACAGAGTTCTGTGAGAAATTAAAATCTGTAATATTTTAACTCACAGACATTCCCTACAGTGATATACAATTGAAACATTACAAATTCCAACATAAGTTAAACTTAATTTAAAATCTGGATTGCCATTCACTAACTGTGTGGTTGTAAACAAGTTACTTCCTACCCAGAGTCTGTTTCCAATATGTGAATGGGGATAATAATAAACAATGACCACAGAGAGTTCATAGAGATTATATTAAATAATTAATGTAAAATGACTGGAAATTAAAAGAAGCTCATTAATTATATATATTATCATTTTTATTAGAAAAAAAGGAATTGGTAGTCATTCAGAGGATATTGAAAAATTATTTGGGGGATATTGAGAAAGTGTGGTCAGTTGCAGTTTAGAGACCTAAAATAAGAAGATAATATAGGTGATGTCACAAAAACAGCACATGATAGAGAAGTAAATAAATAGGACAGGTAATAGGTCTATAGGACTAATTGTTTATAATATGAAAATATGAGTTTTATTTAGTAAAAATTGGTTATTAGAAGCAAATGGCAACCCAAAAGATTCTTTTTCCCATGGGCAATGTGAAAATAACTTTGAGAATCATTTTTGAAATTATAAAGTTTAACCCAGCTTTCAAAGTCTATTTCACAGTAAATATGTACTATAGAAGTTTCTGACGTCACATTAATTCTTCCTCTCCCTCTCCTTTTAAGTACTTCTTCAAAGGCAACACATACTGGATGCAAAACAGTAGATGTGGTAGGCTGAATAATGGCCCCACAGAAAAAATGCTTATGTCCTAATCTCTGTAAATATTACATTATAAGGCAAAAAAAGAAAAAGAGAGAGAGAAAAGACTTTTTAGATGTGATTATGTCTAGGATCTTGAGATGGGGAGATTATCCTGGATTATCACATAGGCCCTAAATGCCATCTGCACGTATCCTTGTAAGTGGGAGGCAGGAGGAGACTTGGCAAAGAATAGAAAAATACCATGTCACAGAAGCAGAGGGAAGTTCGGTCACAGGGAGAAGGTATTAATATTAAGCCACTTCCTTTGAAGATCAAGCCATGAATCAAGGAATACAAGGAATGCAGTTCTAGATACCAGAAAAGCCAGGAAATCAATTCTCTCCTAGTTCCTCTGGAGGGAGCTGGACCCTATCGACAGCTTGTTTTCAACTCAGTAATACCTATTTTGGATTTCTGTGCTTCAGAACTGTGAGAAAATTAATGTCTATTGCTTTAAGTCAACAAATTATGATAATTTATTATAGCAGCAATAGGAAAATAATACAGTAGATAAAACACATATGCTATACCTTTTCTCTCCTAAATCCCCATTAAAGATAAAATATTTAAAAGTTATAAGATTATGACAACTGAATAAATAGGAGAAAGAACCGTCAGTGGACAAGAACTTTCAACCAATTTCTGGTAGGTAATAAGTGAACAGAAATATCTGCAGAGGAGACTTTATTATGAAAGGAGATAGCTCTCAGGAAGAACTTAAAATAAATCCAAAATCAGACGTGAGAGTGGTGATGGACAGAAAGAAAGAGAGCATGTAAGGACTAAAAAGAGGAATATTTATAGATGGTCTATATGTTGTTCACTTAAAGTTCCTGAAGCCCCTTTTCCACTTTTATATTCAGAATGATTTACAGCCAGACACTCATGTCCAGATTCCAAAAAAAGAATGTCCTTTTAAAAATAAGATTGAATAAAAGTTCTAAGGAAAACCAAGACAACTAGTTTGGCTGTTAACATCCAGAATAAAATCTTAGCACTCTGATATGTTGATGAACTCTAACACAACTTCTTGCCCTTTCAGGTCAAAACAAATTCTGCACTCATACCCAGATACGCAGTCAACTGTTTATCTTAATTCTTCACTCCAAAGTTTAAATGGGCAATTGCCTTCATGGTCTTTTGAGGAAAACCTGCATAAGGAAGTCTAAGATTTAGAAACTGGCTCAAGAAACAAATATTTATCAGAAAAATAAGTTAAATTACAATTCTAATTAGAACCACCCAGTTATCAAAGATATTTTTTCCCTAAGAAAAGAAAGACATGAATTAGAAAAAGAAAACAATACAGGATTTGTGATTGCAAAAATAAAATCTAGAACTGGCATATAAAAATCAATGAAATGTTCCAAGGTACATGCAAGGTGCAGCAGAAGTAATGCTTTTTAAGTAGTTAAAATATTGTTATATTATAGAATTACATGCTTATGTTTTTGTAATCAAAGTTTAATATAGATTACCAGCTCATAAAAAAGGGCATTACTTCTGCTGGATCCTGTATAGTACAAAATAATAAAGTCAGAAATATGAAAGGAAGAAAGGGGATAAAATATATAGTAAATACATAAAACATAAATTTCAATGTCAAATTAATAAAACATTTCTTAAAATTTTCCTACTGGAAGGAAATTAAGAAAACTCTGCAGAAAATCTTTCAAAATTAAATGAAGCAGTGAGTCTTTAAATTTAGAGGTTAACCAAGTACTGATCTAATCAACTATACTTAAACTTATTGTAAAATTTTTTAACATCAAGGGTCTGTAAGATATCCAGAGAAAAACTGTTTTTTTTTTTAATGTTCTTTAAAAGAATCAAAATGCTGTCAGACTTCCCATAATTCAAGCTTGTCCAACCCATGGCCCATGGACCACATGCGGCCCAGGACAGCTTTGAATGTGGTTCAACAAAAATTCATAAACTTTTGGAAAATGCTATGAAAATTATGCACTGAACATTTTTTTGAGCTGATCAGGTATAATTAGTGTTAGTATATTTTAGGTGTGGCCCAATACAATTTTTTTTCTTCTAATGTGACCCAGGGAAGCCAAAAGATTAGACACAGTTGCTAAGCAACACACAGTGCTTGAAAACACATGTTCTGAGAAAAATGACTTTCAACCTACAGAAATATACCTTGAAAAACAGCCAATTTTCTGAGAAAGAGACAAATTACATACTTCTCCATCAAGCAAGGATTTAGAACATTTAGCTCCCCCTATCAGCTTTCTTAGGAAGTTATTCACAGGTATGTTCTAACAAATATGAGAGAAAACTAGAAAGAGGAAGACATGAGATTCAGATAACCATAGCTCAAAACCCAGGAAAAGAATGAATGGCAGTTTGAGGACTGCATCTAGCTAGCTGAATAGCAGATCTAGGAAACAACCAGTCCATACTGGAGCAGGATGATGCAAAACTCCAGGAGAAAAACCTCTGAGAAATAGAGAAGAGAGCACATGAAACTTACTATGAGTGGCAGACTAAAACTATCAAGAATGAGATGAAAGGACAAAAAAAAAGTACCAGAAAAAAAGTCAACTTGAATTTAAGGAAACAAAAACTGTGCAAAAAGTTATAGTACATTAATTCATATATGAAGTAAAACATCTAAATAGAATACAAGTCAGTGAGAGTCAAGTGAAATAAGGTGGGCTACAGGCAACAGAATAAGTATGAATTGAAAAAATATTTGCTTAAGTTTCTTTCAGCAGTGGGAAAAAAATGACAGAAATTTTAGGAATACTACTTTTAAAACTATGAAAATATGTAACTAAATATCAGAAAAACAAAAATTATGTTATGATTTTAAGCAATTGGTTAAATACGAAAAGAGTTTCATCCTTTAAACATGATGCCAAGAGTACTCTTTTTTGGATCCCAAAAATCTGTGAGTGGCATATACAGTAGAAATGTAGATGAGAATAATACTAATATCTCATTAAATAGCTCTGTAGTAAATAATAGATCATAATGCTAATTTAAACATTATTTATCATTTCAATTTTTAGAATCAACCTATATGCAAAACATGAAAAGCTTAATTATGGCTGTAAGAAATGAAAATACAAATTTTAGTAAGATATAAGTAAACGTGGTAGAAGTTGGAAATTGTTGGCAAAGGAGATGTGAAATGGAAGGAAGGGTAAGGATACTATAATAACATTAACATCTTGTAAGTGTAGAGTCAAGAATAATGATTATGAGTATAATTAAAGGAACAAATGGAGGTTTACATAAAATACTGAATGGAGGTTTAATAAATTGTTTAAATTGAGTTGATGTTTATACACAATGGAATATTACTTGACTGTGAGAGAAGATGAAATACTGTCCTTTGTGACAACATGGATGGATCTTGAGATTATCATGCTAAGTGAAATAGGTCAGACAGAAAAGTCAAGAACCATATGACCTCATTCATATGTGGGATATAAAACTGAAACCAACAAAAGAACAAGACAAACATACAAAGAAACAGAAACTCGTGGACACAGACAATACTGAATTTCAGAGGGCATGGGGGGAGGGGTGTTGGAGGGGGACATCAAATACATGGTGAAGGAAGGAGAACTGACCCAGGGTAGTGAGCACACAATGCAACACATAGATGATGTATTATAGAATTGTACACTGGAAACCTATATAATTTTGCTAACAGATGTCTCTCTAACAAATTTAATAAATAAATTTAAAAAAAATAAAGTGAGTTGAAGTAATATCAGGGGGAAAATAAAGATGACATAATAGTGGGAATAAAAGGGGCTGATAAAACTGAATTAAATTCTGTTCTATTAGCAAGAAGTTAATATATAATGTCTAAAGGTGATAAATAAAACAAACTGTGGTGTTACTCAGCAACATGGATAATAATGACCAAAAGAAAGTTTCATTATATTTAAAAATAAAAAATCTTTAAAAATTAAGTGAAAACTCTGAAGGAAAAAATAGATCATATGTTAATACTTACTAAATCACAATGGTAAATATAAAGATGGACTGTTTTTTATATTTCTCTAGAGTTACACACGCACACATACACACAATGGTTGTGTAGTCAAAAAGATTCAGTCAAACTCATATGAGATAAATCTCAGAACTAACTAGCTATATGACTTGGGGCATCATGACTTCTCTGAATATCCTAATCTGAAAAGTGAATAATATTATCTATGACATAGCAATGTTGTGAGAATTAAATGGGAATAAAAATATAAAGGGCTCAGTATAGTTTCTAGCACCAAGAATCTAAATTACAGTTTTCTTACTAAATCCCTTCCTCAATGTTCAGTTGATGATACAACGCTGCAACCTGAGATCCACTCATTTGTATTAGCTCAAAAATAGAATTTTAGAGGGCAACAAAAAGAGTCTCAAGTTTGTTTATTTTCTAGGCTTTATAAAACACAGCCAGGGCAAGATAAAGATGGTCTATCTTGACATTAAACTTCTGAAATAACTACGACAATCATTCATGGAGGCTTTCATAAAATAAGTATGAACAATTAACACTTGCTTACCCAATAATGTCATAAATGTAAGGTTCTGTAACACCCCTTGTTAACTATTTTAAAGACTCCATGATTGTATAGCATGCATGCTTATGCCAAGCAATTTCTATTAAATACTTACCAAATGCTGAGTATTATGAAATAATGTCCTTCAGATTCTTATAATATGGTGGAATATACACACAAAAAGGTACATAGCATACAGTTTATGAGAAGTTCCAAATTACTATCTTGAGACTTAGAGTTTTTCTGGAGAATTAAAATTAAAATATACACCATAGCAAATGCAGGAGAATGTTACAATGGAAAAAGCACTAGGATTGATGTCAAACAAACTGGTTTATAAAGTAACTCTTTGTAGGACCATATTATATCATCACTTAATTTCTGTGAACCGCGAATTGTTACTAATAAAATGTCATGTAGCCTGACAACCTCAGATGCTGTTGCAAATGTTAAAATGAGTTAGCACATGATAATTGTTCTTCAAGATAACAGTCTCATGTTGGGCAGCTGCTCCCATCCGTGTCCAAAACAGTTGCTAAATGTTCATTGATTTTCCCAGAATGGATCCTGTAGTTTTTAACCTTCTTTTCTCTTCCTTCTAGCCTACTCTCCTCTTATAGCAGTTCCAAATAACAAGATTATATCAGAAGAATTGACTTTTTTGCCATGGAGACAGAATTATTATTACTTATATATTTAAATGTCTGAGGCCAGAAAAACAGCCTAAGATTCCTGATTCCAAGCCAATTACTATTGTAATATCATACTGCATGTCTATGTACTCACAAATTATTAGAACCAGAAAGAAAAGGCACCTTCAAATAAAAATTAAATAGCTCACTATCCAGGATTGCCACACCTCCTCTACTCACTTATTGGTTTCTTATCAAAAGCTCAAAATTATCTTAATTCATTTATCTTGACAATACTGGTTTGTAAAATACCAACTTTCTCCTAATATTTCCCTTTCATTTACACTCCAGTGTTTAAGGCAATTGTTTAAATTCTGAAAATATTTAATATATTAATAAATATAGAGCAGTTGTTTTATTGGTCTGTTGTGTATCCCTTACATTAAGAATTGTTTCATTTAGCTAAGTATATATGCTGGTACTATAACGGGAGACGGCCAAACATTGCAGACTTGAGAAGATAAAGACCACATTGTTTGAAGCTCTTCAGAATTGATGCCTTCTGAGTCCAGACAGGTAAGCTAAACTTGGCATAGATAATCTTATTGGTATAAGCTGTCAAAACCTCATATAACTTCATATCTTTTGTTCTGGGCAACCAAAAATGCAGAAATATGAAAACCTCATATATATAATGTAAAATTATGCTGCGTTCAGGATCACTTATTGTAATATTTCAGCATTTCAGATGAGCTTATAGGCTTAAATAAGGCCTTGGTTGACTTAAAAAGATAATGAACTATAGTTTGCTTCCCATTCAGTCAACATTTATAGGGTCCTAACTATGTGTTGAGCACCATTCAAAGGAAAAAAAAATAAGGCAAGGTGCCTTTCCTAGAAGATCTTACAATTTAATGGAAACTGTAAAATATATACATACCAGAGTGTTAAAATGAGTGTTAGAAAATGGGAATTTTGCACTTGCTAATTTCTTCATTTATTTATTGTAATTAATGAGTGTCTACTATATGCCATAGACTGTATTAGGTATAGCTACCCAAACATAAGTGCCATGTTCACTACCCACAAAGTTTACAATCTAGTGAAGGAAGCAGACAATAAGAAATATTTAAGTACTATATTAGATGTTCAAATAGAAAATCTGGCAACATAAGAAAGAAATTTTGGCCCTTCCCTGGATAATGCCCTGTACTTGAAATGCATTCTCCACCCCTTACTTTACGCATGTGAGTATACTTCTTTGTCATCCTAATAATTTACTCACTCCAAAAGACTAAACTCAATTTTCAACTTCCCTGATACCACCTTTGCTACATACTTCAGGCCAATTAATTAACAGTTGGTCTATGCCCTATGTACCTACCCTAATGTTTATAATAGATCTGTAGCTTTTTTTAAGGAATAATTTTGCAGTAAGAATACTGATACTTTACTGTATTATTTATATTTTCAAAGACTTGAACCCTTCTCCTTAAAGAATCAAGAAATATTGACTACTAACTACATGTGGACACTAACAGATAGTAGTTAATAAATTTAATTCTTCATGATATCTAAACTACATAAATAAACTTCTGACACAGGTACAAGTTATTTCCAGCTTACTAATATAACAAGTTAATAAACCTAGTTCAATAGCTGAAACTTCTTGCCTGGTGAGCCTCTAAATTAACATTAAGGACTTCTGAGGTTAACTCTCATGTCTGTTTTTTTCCAGTTCCGTTAACTTAACGATGGAAACCTCTTCATGCTATCATACCACACATTTGTTAGGCTTATTAACACACACAAAGGTCTCATTATTCCCATAAACTAGATTGTTAACTGCCCTAAAATATCTACTGATTGAGAGATGACATTAAACCTCAATTATCTAAAGAAATTTTACTACTAACGAAATATTTTTCTAGTCAAATCTCTTTCTTTGCTAAGTATTTTTCTTATGGAGTCTCTTTTTAGTTTTCTTTTCTTTACTGCTTTTTTTTTGAAAGCTTGGCTTTTTTACATTAGATGTTTCAATGTATGCCATCTCAAAATTATATTAAAATTACCAAATTTATAGAAGACTTGTTGCTGTTCAAAGTATTTACTTAAAATATTCAGGAATATTTTCCCTTTTTTAGAAGTCGACCTAGCTTTTCAAAACCCATTTATACAATAGAGTAACACACATGCACACACACACACACACACACACACACACACACACCCTTCATTCAGATTTTCTAAGCAGAGAATTGTATATACAAAACAAAGACAAGAAAATTCATAAATTCAGAAAATTCAAAAGCAAAATTCTTTATAAATAGTGAAATATTATAATTGAAAATGAAACCAAAAAGGAATAGCTTATATCCGTAGTTTGGTTACCTATTGTTATAACAATACAACTCCAAACACAGCAGATTAAAACAGTGCTTTCGTATTCTCTCAATAATTACATGTTGTCTGGATTAAACAGGGTATTTCTCACTTGAGGTCTCTCACTGGATTCAGTTAAATAGCAACTGGCCTGAAGACAACTGAAGGTTTAACAGGCCTCAACAACCAAAATATTGAATTTACTCATGTCTTTATCTTAGCTGGTTTGACTAAAATAGATGAAGAGTATCCATGCATCTCTATTTCTCCATGTGGCCTCACTCCTTAGACATTTGCTCACAGCTTGTTGCAGCTAACTTCTCCTAGAGCACTTGATCCAAAAGCTGCAAGGCATCTTATGACCTTGCCTCAGAAATCAGGCAGAATCACTACTGGCTGTGCTCAAAGAATTGGCAGAGCATAAAAACCAATAGATAGTGAAAAAATTTTATAGAATGCCTCACAATGGTAATTCATTAATGAATGAAAATGCATTTGACTTCTAATTTTCTGCATTTATAAATATTTCAAATAAATAATATTTATTGATAATTCTTAAATCCTCAATTCTCTCAATATTATCAATTATTTCTTTTAAAAATTTTGTATTTCCAGTCAAGATGGCAAAGTAGATAAATGCTATGCTTGCCTCCTGTCATGACCACATCAAAATTATAACAGAACTATAGAACAACTATCATTGACAATTGCCTAAAATCTAGCTGACCCTAAGTCCTAAAACTAATGCCACAGAAAAGAAACCATCTTGAGACTGGTAGGGGGGCAGAAATGCAGAATAAGCTGGTCCCAAACCTGCATGTGACCTTTAAAAATTAAGAGGAATATATCAGCTTCAGAGGTTCTCCCACAAAGGCGAAAAAGGTCCCATTCCCTCTCCAGGCCCCCAAACTCAGAGTTCTAGTGCCAGGGATAGAAGTTCCCACAACTTCTGGCTGTGAAAACCAGTGGAGGTTGTGGCTGAGTGAGACAGAGAATGGCTGCTGCTCCTCTTAAAGGGACTGTGTGTGGACTTATTTTCTGATGGACTCACTCACTCTGAGTTCCAGTGCTGGGGCAGAATCTCAAAAGGTGCCAGAAAAATACTGGGAGAAACTGAGTTTTCTCGCTTCAGGGCGAGGGCTGGAGGAGCAGCTTTTTCATAGATGGAAGTGCTAGCAGAATCTATTATTTCTTTGATGAGAGCCCTCCCCGTCTTAGTCTCCAGATGCAGGTGGCCACCATATCTGAGTCTCTATTAACTTGGCTAACATGGTTTGTCTTTCCTGGTAACTCTCTGAGACCCCACACCATCCAACTTGCAGATCCACACAATCCACTTCCAGTGGCTTTTCCAAAAAGCCTGTCTTGGCTCATGGTGCAAACTTTCCTAAAATCTCTCAGAGGTTCACAAAACCCAAACAAGCAGCATCTGGCTTCAGCATGCATCATACCTCTGTTTAGCAGTCTCAACACTAACACAAACAGAGCCAGCTTCAATAAGCAGCTTGGCCTTTCAAAGTGCCTTCAACCTTAGTACAGGTGGTGACCATCTGCAAATTGCTTTGAGGCTCATGTCAGGTGGCCCTGGGCAGGGCACAGGCTGTGGCTGAAATTCACTGGTGGCAGGGCCCCTCCCAAGAGGCCCTGAGGCTGGCACACCAGTGGCTAGCTTAGGACCCAGCTAGAGAATAAACTGGCTGCCTCTACCAATGACACACTCAAAGGGCTGACTGGGCGGGCACCAGAGCCCTACTAAAACCAATCCTGCTCTGTAAGGTCAGCCCTGCACCACAGCTTCTCCACTCTAATCACAGCCAGTCCTCACAACCAGTCAGCCCAGGGGTCAATTCCTCCCACTGATGTGCAAAACAGCAACCAAGACTCAGCTACAACAGGAGAGCACACACAACCCACACAAAGGACAGACCTAGAGCTCCTAGCTCAGGTGACCAGAAGGACTGTAATACTGAGCCCCACAGTTTACCTACTATATACACATACTAGGAATCTTAGTGGGTGTTCTTTAAGATGAAAGAAAAAATTAAAAATTTTAACAATAAAATGGCTATAACTACAAACCTATGAACTACTTTCAATGTAAATGAATTAAATACTCTAATCAAAAGATAGGGTGGTAAATGGATAAGAAAACAAGACCCTTACATATACTGCCTACAAAAAATTCACTTCAAAAGATACACATGGACTAAAGTAAAGGGATAAAAAAAGGTATTTCATATAAATGAAAACAAACAAAATAAAGCTGGGGTAGCAATACTTAGACAAACAGACTTTAATGCAAAGGGTATGACAAAAGACAAAGAAGGACCCAGTAATTATACTACTGGGTGTTTATTTGAAAAAATCCAAAACATGACTTCAAGGGGATATGTGCATCCATATGTTCATTGCAGCCTTGTTTATAATGGCCAAGATGTGAAGGCAGCCTGTGTGTGCATGATGGATGAATGGATAAAGTGAAGGTGGTACATATATACATGGAATATTCCTTGGCCATGGAAGGGAATGGGTTCTTGCCATCTGTGATGTCATGGATGGACCTGGAGGGTATTGTTCTGAGTGGAGTATGTCAGACAGAAAGACAAATGCAACATGATTTCTCTTACATGTGGAATCTAAGGAATAAAATAAACAAAATAGAAATAAACACATAGATGCAGAAAACATTTTGGTGGTTGCCAAATGGATGGGATTTGTGGTCAGGGGTGAAAAGGGGGAAGATATTATGAAGTAAAAATTGGTTGTTACAAAGTAGTCATGGGATGTAGGATACAACATAAGAAATATTAGTCAATAATGTTGTAATAACTATGTATGGTATCAGGTGGGTACTAGATCTGTTGAGATGATAAATGAGAAGGTGTAACCAGGGTAGGGAGAAAAAAAGAAAGGAATTAAGAAGTACAAATTGATAGTTACAAAATAGTCATAAAATGTAAAGCATATGGAACATTAGTCAATAATATAGTAATAACTATGCATAGTGCCAGGTGAGTACTAGTCAGGAGGATCACTTCTTAAATTAGACTATAAATTTCTAACCACTATGCTGTACACATGAATTTAGTATAAAAATAACATTGAATTTCAAGTGTAATTGAAAATTTTAAAAAAGGTGGAAGGGAATAGCAGGTTGAATATCTAGGTATAAAAAAACAAATAAGTCATGGGGACGTAATACATAGCATGGGAATTACCGAGTCAATAATATTGTGGCAGCATGGTATGGTATCTAATGGTTGCTGGGCTTATCATGATGGTCACTTCTTTAGCTATATGCATATAAATGAAAAACTATGGTGTATACCTGAAACTAATATATTAATGTATGTTAGGTATATTTTATAGAAATCTTTACGTTTATAAAAGAGAAATAATAATAAAATCATTTGCTGCATTCTTCAAGTAAAAGTTTTTTCAATACATTTGATGCATCTGAGTTTTGTCTTCTTTGGTTCTAACAAGCAGTAAGCAGGCAAAAAAAAGCATTAAATAATAACATGCCTGAAAGATGATATAGAAAAATGAAGGGTGAGATTCCTTTCTGTGACTACAAAAATGTAACAAAATGGACTAAGACTCGAGGGAGCCATGAACATCAAAGGAAAACAATCTCTTCACCACAATATGTAAAAACATTCTTCAACTATAAACTTTTGTGTCTCCCTACTGAGAAAGCTTATGTCACTTACAATTGAGATCAGTATGACTATGCATACTAATATTATGACTTATTCCAGCACTTGATATTTGGTTAGAATTTGTAACCTGATTTGGACCTGACTAGAGATGTAATTCTGTTGATTAATCCACTTCTGTCTTAAAACAAGCAGATTATGTTTGTCAGTTTTTGAATGGTATTAGGTTAATTCAATTTAGGAAAGCTAATTGGTTTAGTGTGTTATTTTTAAGAGGAGAAATTACTCCAAACCTAAGATAGACAGTAGAGATATGTGTCATCCCACACTGCTAGGAATGGCCGGAAGTGTTTAGATTTATTGAAGGCCCCCTTACATAGGTGAGTACCTCGTGACCAAGGGCATGAATTGAATACCCACAAGTATAAGCAGTCTTGAAAATCTGATGGGAGAGCAGAATTTGTGGCTTGCCTGAGAATATATTTTATAATTTTTCTTCTCAGATAATTTTAAAATAAATAATAATTTATTAAATAACTATGTAAGATGACGTGCTTCATACTGGTCTAGGTTTTGAGGCTTCTTAAACCTAAAATTCATTCATCATACTGTCAGTTTAAATTGATCTTTATAAAACTTTTCAAGGTGTTAATTTAAACATGCAAGCATGTAGTATTTGAAGAAATGAGAGTTTAATAGGCTGTATTAATTACTCTGTAACTTTCAATAATTCATATGCTGCTTACAGTCTCTGATGCCTCAATGACTGATTTTTATCTAAACTGTATGGTCATCATTTTTTCTCCAATAACAACATATTGTGTCCCATATGTTAACATGGGCAATGGTGTTTCAACGGAAGAGATAAACTGCACCCTAGATAGTTTGCTGTATTATGTTATATTTTAATTTGTACATTTTCAGAAAAAATAAATTTATACATATATTTTTGACACATCCACTTTCAAATTAAGTAACAGTATGCAGATATTTTACTATCTATAGCAATAGTTTCACCACAACCCATGATGTTTTTTATTACTGGTTATTTGGGAGGTAAGATGTTGGATAATACTGATCAGAAAATAAATCTTTGTATTGAAGGTGATAAATATGTCATGATTAGTTTGTGAAAAGAGAATGGAGTAAGCCAATAAACATTTACAAGTCTCTATTTCACTTTGGAAGAACAAATAGTGAAAGACAGGAGACTGCAAAATACTTACTTTCTTGTGACTCTGTGTGAGGGAAGCAAGGAATGAAGTTGGAAATTGACAATGAAACAGAGAATTTAGTTTACAATAAAATGTAGAGGCCTAATTCTTGGTTGTCCTAGTAACAGCAGCATTGCCTCATTATAAGGATTTTATGATAAAATACTTAAGCACATGAAGCAACTATGAATTAAAGGTAGAGCAATACATTGTCTGAATAACAGTTGGAAAATCACTGACAGTGGCCTCTTCTTATGTAGCCCTCAACCTAAGAATGATTTCTATATTTTTGAAAGGTTGTAAGAACAAAACAAAAAAGGAAGGGGAAAAGACCATATATAGCCTGAGAGGGTTAAACCATGTATTTGCTGGACCTTTACAAAAAGAGATTGCAGATCCCCAGTTTGCATCACTCTACCTCAAGGGGCACTGGCAGAGAGGTGTGCGTGATAAGCAAAGGATAAGAATGCAAGGAGTTGAACTTAGGTTTTACATAAAGAAGTTAACATGTTGGTGCTTGCAAATGACATATAGTATTACACACCTAGTGTATCTCTGGATGAATCTGGTTGTAATCAATTTAAATAATTATTTAAATATTTCTAGATTTATGTTGTCTGAGCATAATAGTCTGGTAGATACTGTACATTAGTCTCTTAACTTACTTCTTTGCTGTTTCTATTTGGAATAGCCTGGAGACTTACAAATTATAATTCCAGACTCCCTTTCAGCTAAAGTTCTGGATGTAAATTAGGTTCCACTACTTGGTTACCCTCAAATAAGATTTGACAAATAGAAACTGTTGCTACTGGCAAACCTGATCATGGTGACACAAGGGTTAAGACGGTTCTGGTGACTACAATAATTGTCTTAGTGTTGTTCAGTCACCAGTTTTGATAGTTGCTGTGGCTGACAAAATTCTGTGTATTTGGTTCACAACTGTTATGTCCTGCTTTTGTAAGTTCTTTTGCACACTTGAATGTCCTTATTGAACCCATTTCTACATGATGATATTTTTTCCTGCACTAAACAGTGATTGCAGTAGTTACTGAGTCAGCTGCTGTTTTCTAACTATAGTAATTTCAGTGAAAGTGATAAAAGTGTTCTTTTCTTCCTCTTCCTTGATTATTCACTTGATTAAAAAAATATACACCTTTTTGGAGATCCTAGCTTTTAAAGTTATATCACATGTCTCCTCCTAGACCAAAATATGACTATTTTACCTTGGTCAATAATACCCATAAGCTTCTTCCCCTTGTGGTAAATAATTGTCAGAGACCATTTTCAAGTCCATAATAACTCCAATGCAAGAAGGTTCCTAAATTTCTTAGAAATCCTCTGAGCATGCAAAACACATTGATGTGCACAATCTAATAAATTGCAATCTCACAAAATATACACCAGAAAGGATTGGGACACATAGGTCAAGAACACCTTAGAGCAGAGTGTAAGGCAATATACCATTATCCCAAGTAGAAAATGTGGGCAATACTATTTTAAAAGTATCCATTTACAAAATAAACCGGACAGATATCCACTTCCTTTACATTGGGGGGTGGGGGGGAGGCGTTCCAGGCTAATTAACACCTAACATTTACAGAAATTAGAGATGGTGTGCGGGCAACAAGGCAACAGTGAGGAGTTTCGGGGTCATTGTGCCTGCGGTGAGGTCTCTGGAAAAGACAATTTCCCCTCTTCGCTGTCTCCTGTCTCCTTCACCTACCACCGAGGGATTTCACATGACTCTCCTCATGTTCCCCTTTGATTCTAAATATGTAAAAAGAACTGCCAACCGCCACTCTCCTCAGCATTTCCTCAGTCCACTGAGATTGTGCTTCTAGCTTGTCCTCAGTTTTTGACTCAAATAAATCCCTACAATTTAAAAAATAAAAAAATAAAATAAATAAATAAAAGTATCCATTTAAAAGCTGAAAGCACAGCAGCAATGGACAGACAGTCCCTGGTGAGAAGTGAGGAAGATGGTATCAGTGAGAACCAAGTCACCATATTATTTAGAAAGCTAAGAGACCAAAGGACCAGAATACGTATCTTACCAAATATCAGCTATTGTTATTACCTTTAAAAAAGCCAACTTAAACAGCCAGCATAGAAACAGCTACGTATATTTTTGTTGCTATACTGATGCACTTGGGAAGATTTTCCTCCACTAGATGACAATATCCAATAATCTGTTAACATAAACATGTGCTCTTAGTTGAAAATATTTATAGTAGAACATATAATTCTATACATCTACATTCAATCTCTTCCCACTATTTTCTGTAAAAATTTTAGGACCAAGATATGTAGGGAAATTATAGCATAATAAGGTCAACTTGAGCCTTTATAATTTTTAATACACATCTGTGCTATAATTACAAATAATTAGATGTGTGAATAAGCAAGAAAATATGACCAACCATGGAAAGGAAAATAGGCAATATTAGTAGATTCACTGATAATGTAGATGAAGAACTTTAAAATAACTAATTAATATATATTTAAAAATTAGAGAAACAACTTCCAGTTTCCAATATAGCATGTAATTATTGTTACTTTAATAATAACTTACTTTAAACTAAACCATAGCAAGATACTTCTAAACTCAGAAGACAGAATATTAAAAACCACATTATGCTATATGTCCATATGGAACAACAAAAATTAGCCTTACCAGATATTCTTATCCTTAAAGATATAGAGTTGAAAAATGCAAAATCAATAAAAAGATGACAACTTCCAAACACAATCAATCTGTACTGGATCTTTTCTTACCAGTAAAAGGGCTCATCCTGTTCCCCAAAACCAGATTGATACAAATATGCCACATTCAACTTTTCTTATTTCTGTCACTGACACAATAATTTATTTTTTCATTTATTCATTCAATAAATATTTATTAAGCACAGACACTTATCAAAAATTGTGCCAGAGAATGGGAATATAGTGGGGAAAAAATGGAAAACACATGATGTGCCTGCTCTGATGCCTGGCTAGCAGGCCTTTTGGTTAAGATTTTTATTAAAACATAGCTAACATACAATATTAAATTATTTTTTGGTATACACCATAGTTATTCAACATTTATACATCTAAAGAAGTGAGCACCATGATAAGTCCAGCAAACATCTGACACCATATCATGCTGTCACATTATTGACTAATCCCTATGTTGTCCATTACATCCTAGTGACTTAATTGTTTTATTCCTGGAAATTTGAACCTCTTTTTCCCCTTCACCTTGTTTGTCCCTTTTAAATTTTTTTTAATTACAATTGACATTCAATGCTATTTCAGGTGTACAGTATAGAGGTTTGACATTTACACAATTTAAGAAGGAATTCACCTGATTAGTACCCACTTGGCACTATGCATAATTATTACCATATTATTGAATATATTCACTATGCTTTCCTTTCCTTCCCAGCATTATTTTTGTAACTATCAATTTGTACTTTTTAATCTCATATGCTTTTTCATCCTGCCCCAAACCTGTCTCATTTATCACCCCAATAAATCCAGTATCCACCTGACACCATTACAGTATTATTAACTAATATTATTTATGCTATACCCTACATCACATGACTACCTTGTAACAAACAATTTGTACTTTGTAATCCCTTCTGTCTTCTTCACCAACACACCAAACACCTTCTAATTTGGGCACCATCAAAATGTTCTCTGTATCTATGAGTTTGTTACTGCTTTGTTTATTTTGTACTTTAGATTCCATATATAAGAGAAATCACATTGCATCTATCTTTCTCCATCTGACATATTCTATTCAGCACAATACCCTCCAGGTCCATCCTTGTTGCTGCAGATGACAAGAATGCATTCCCTTCCATGAACAAGCAATATTTCATTGTATATATGTACTATCAACTCTATACCATTCACCATCGATGCACACCCAGGCAATCTTCACATCTTGGCCATTATAAATAATGCTGCAAGGGACATATAGATGCACATGTACCCTCAATGTAGCATTTTGGGTTTCTTTAGATGAATATCCAAAAGTGGAATTACTGAGTCCTTCTTTGACTTTTTTTTATTGTCAGACTTATTGGGGTGACATTGCTTAGCAAGAATTACATGGATTCCAGGTGTACAGTTCTACAGGGCACTGTCAACTTGTTGCATTATAAGTTCACCACCCAGTGTGAGTTCTGTTTCCATCACCTTATATTTAGATCTCCCTTCCTCCTTTCCCACCCCTCCCTCTTCTCCCCCCCCCCCCCTACTTGCTTCTGAATAAACATTAAACTATTGATTGCATCCATGGGTTTTTCATTTGTTTGTTTGACTCTTATGATAGTCTTTATTTTAAAGTACGTTTTGTCTGATATAAGTATTGCTATCCCAACATTTTTTCTATTTTCATTTTCACAGAATATTTAATTGTTGATATATATGTAGTTATTGCCATTTTATTATTCATATTTTTATCTTCTTTTTTCATCTTAAAAAAGTCCCTCTATGATCTCTTATAATTCTGGTTTGGTGGTGATAAACTCCTTTAGCTTTTTCTTGCCTGGGAAGCTCTTTATCTGTCCTTTGATTCTAAATGATAGCTATGCTGGGTAAAGTAATTTTGATTGTAGGTCATTGCTTTTCATCACTTTAAATATTTTGTGCCAATTCCTTCTGGCCCACAAAGTTTCTGTTGAGAAATCAGCTGACAGACTTATGGGAGCTCCCTTGTAGGTACCTAAACTGCTTTTTTTTTTTTTGTGGTGCATTTAAGATTCTGTCTTTAACCTCTGGCATTTTAATGAAGATGTGTCTTGATGTAGGTCTCTTAGTGTTTGTCTTGTTTGAGACTCTGCACTTTCTGAGCTTGTATGTCTATTTCCTTCACCAGGTTAGTGAACTTTTCTATCATTATTTCTTCAAATAGGTTTTCAATTCCTTAATCTCTCTTTTCTCCTTCTGGTATCCCTATGATATGAATATTAGTATGCTTGGTGTTGACCCAGAAACCCCTTAAACCATTCTCAATTTTTCTAATTCTTTTTTCTTTTTGCTGTTCTGATTAGGTGTTTTCTGCTACCTTACCTTCTAAACTGCTGAGTCTATCCTCTGCTTCATTTAATCCACTGTAGATTCTCTTTAATGTATTCCTGATTTCAGTTCTTATAGTTTTTATTTCAGACTGATTATTTATGTTTTCTATGTCCATTTTTATTTCCGATCTCTCTGTGGAAGTTCTCCATGAGATCATTGGGCATCTTTATAACCAGTGTTTGGAACTCTTTGTCTGATAGATTGCTTATCTTCATTTTGTTTAGTTCTTTTTCTGGAGCTTTGTTCTATTCTTATATTTGAAACATGTTTCTTTGTATTCTCATTTTGACTGCCTGCTTGTGTTTTGTTCCCTATGTCTTAGGTAGGGCTGCTATGTTTCCCAGTCTTAGAAGTGTGGCCTTATGTGGTAGGCACACTGTGTGTCTCAGTGGCATAGTCTCCCTAATCACCTGAGCTGGGGCCTTCAAATATGTCCCTTGTGGGGGTTGTGTACACCCTCCAGTTGTAGTTAAGACTTGGTTTCCCTTTGCATGTCAGTAGGAGAGATTGACCCATGGGCTAATAGGTTGTGAGGACTGGCTTTGACTAAAGTAAAGGATCTGTGTTGCAAGAGCTGACCCTATAAAGCAGGATTAAGTTTAATAGAGCTCGGGTGTCTGCCCAGTTGGCCTTTTGGGTGTGTTATTCTTGGAGGCTGCCAAGTGATTCTTCAGTTGTCTCCTAAGCTGACCACCAGGTGTGCCAGCTCCAGGGCCTTCTGCATGGAGCCCTGCCATAGGTTAATTTTAGCTACACTCTGTGTCTTGCCCCAGGGCCACTTAGCATGAGCCACAAAGCAATTTGTACATGGTCCCCACCCACGCAGACCTTGGTGTGCCTCAAGAGACCAAGCTGCAAACTGAAGCCAGCTGCAGCTAGTGCCGACCTTGAGGTTGCTTACCCAGAGTTACAGGACATACTTGTACATACAGATTCTACTTGTTTGGGTTTTATGAATCTGAGAGATATTAAGAATCTGCACCATAAGTCAAGACAGGCTGTTTTCATATAAATAAATAAATAATTGGGGGGAAAAAAAAAACACTGGAATGACTTGCATGGGTTCACAAGTGTGATAATGCAGGGTTTCAGAAAATTACCAGGGTGGACAAATGTTTTTAGCCAAGTTTATAGAAACTCAGATATGGTGGCCACTTTTGTGTGCTCACTGGGAAAGTGGAAGATTCAACAAAGAAACAATTGATTAGCTAGCACTTCTGTCTGTGAGAAAACTGTTTCTCCAGCCCTCACCCTGAAGCCAGACAACTCAATTTATTCCTGTATGTCACTGGCACTTTTTAATCTGTTGCCCTAGTGCTGAAGCTCAGAGCGAGTGATTCTGTCAGCAAATAGGTCCATGTATGAACTCTTTAAAATGAGAACTTGGGACTGCAGCCACCCTCCATTTCACTCATATGATACTCTCTCTGACACTGGAACCCCAGGCTTCGGAAACTTGCATGGGACTGGGAGCCTTCACTTCTCTTGAGGGGACCTCTGCAACCAAGATATTTCTTCCAATCTCTAAAAGTCACATGCAAGTGTAAGACCAGCCCATTCCACATTTCTCCTGTTCCTACCAGTCTCAAGATGTCTTTTTCTGTATGTCATTGTAGGACTTCAGTTCAGTTAGACTTCAGATGATCCCAATGATGGTTGTTCTATATTTAGTTATAATTTTGAAGTGGTCATTAAAGGAGGCAAGCATAGCATTTACCTTTTTAGCCATCCTCTTCAGATCTTCTAGTAGATCTTGATACATTGTTAATGAAACAGTAACGTTACCCCAGCCCACTTCCTAAAAAAACTGACTGAACTTTTGCCAATGTCGTAGGAATTTCTAAAATTTAGGAGGTCTATGGAACTTGCATAAAAATGCAATCAGTGCCTAATATATCTTATGAGGTTGAAAACAAAGTACACTGACCACTTCAAAGTAAAAAAAGAAATTTTCTGTTTACTTTATATTGCTTTGCTTTTAAACACAAAATATGTACCAATAATAAACCTTAACAGCCATCTGTCTACTATATGGAATATTATTAGGAGTATCATTTTTTTATTTGCCTCATTAGTATCTCTAATCACCATGACTCAGAGACTACAATTCCTAAAACCAGAAGCTCGCAAGAAAATGGTATTGTTCAAGAAGAACACATTTCATGTTGGTCACAGTGTCTCACAGCAAAATGCTGGTGGTTGGAAATTTCCACATCTCAAGTGAATATTGCAAGTCAAAGCATGTTACTGCTCCTACAAAGACTACTAGAAAAATATAATAAAATTAAATTCCAGAGAAGAGAAAACGTTTCTCAGATGAGCTTAAAAGCACTTATGGGCATTTACCAATTCTGAGAGTGGGCTGAAGATTAGGTGTAGCCCAAGCAAAAGTTTTTGCTGGAGGTAAAAGAAAAGCAAAAAGATTTTAATGGCCATGTGGAGCTGAAATAATAAATTTCAAGCTTGATAAGCCTCAAGTGCACTGCCTCTTTCTCCCTTAGGACATTTAATAAGTTTCGGAGCTGTGTTGGAAGTTAAAGAGTTAGCAAAAAAGTGTCTAAAGGGAATAGTAAATCTCTTACGGTCTCACAGTATAGATGAAACAAAGACATGTTTGAGACAGGGCCTTCCTCATTCACATGCCAGTCTCTTCTTAAGGCATTTGCCATGTTTTGAAGCCACATGGGGCTGGATTCTGGAGCTCTGGCCTGGGAAAAACAGAAATACCGAGTTCAATCTCTTGAATACTCTCAAAAATGTAGACACAAACACTTTAAAAGCACTTAATCAAAAGTTTAGCAGAAAATTTGACTTAAAAACCATGAGAGACATAAATAAACTGAACCTTACTAAAATTATAGCCCCTCTTATATCCAGTTTAGTCATTTATGGTCTAGAAGTGATGCCCAGCAGAGGAGAGTGAGCTACATCGCTGGTGTATAATAAGGTCATCTTGAAATTTTATAATTCTTTAATACACAATGTTTTATAATTAAAAATCATTAGATTTTTAATTATATGACCAACCACTGGGAAAAAAAGACAGGAAATATTATATTAGTAGATCCACTGATAAACCAAACCAAGAACTTTAACATTACTCATTAATATATATTTTAAAAATAAAGAAACTAAACTTCCAGTTTCCAATCTGCATATAAGAATGTTAAAATCAATTACTCCAACTCACACAATAAGAAAAAGCAAAATGAACTGAAAATTAACAATTCTTAGATCCAGCAAATAATTGAGATCTTAGGGAAAACCACTGCCCAATAATTCAAGACAGAGAAACAATCATCACTTACTGTATCAGAAACCTAAGAGCAGGAACCAGTACTGGGGTAGAAAAATCAAGGTTATAATTTAAAAATTGTGGAAGGATTAGTGAGAACAAGTCTAATACTTAAAGACACTAGGGCGGCTCAGTCTTAGGGATGCCTCACACTTTTATGAGTTTTGCCTTCAGGAATCCTACCAGATTCTCACAGTAAAGACTAGGGAAATCCTTATATGGTTCTGGCAGCGGGGGGGAAAGTAACCATTTTGAAATAAAGCTGTGTATTCTATTCTCCTCAATAATATTTTTCCTCAAAGGAAACTATTTCACCAGAGCCGAATTGACCTGGGTTTTACCAGAACCTATCCAACATGAGGGAAGGTAAAAATATCTAACTTTTACCCTGCTCTAGCCCTCCATGTAAGGGTAGAGATATGCCTAGACAGAAGCGTTTTACCCTATCTTTCCTGCCTCACTTCACCTAAAAAGGGGTGTAGGAACTTAGAAGCACTTGTAAAGGTCAGAACTTAGGGACAGAGGCTCCTCAAAGGCAAGAAACCTAATCAAAGAACTATAGAATTCTTCCTCTCACACACCCTTTATTACAACATCAGTAGAGCTTTTAGGAAATAACAGGATAATACAACTGAAGAACTGCACCGACACCTTGTTGGTATAGTGCTACTACCATAAATGCATGGTGGCGAGTTCTCAAACTTAATTGCCAGATTTGGGGTGTGATGACAGCTCTGATGGGAATTTTAGAAAAAGTTCCAAAATTGCTTTGAAGGGTGGACTAGGTGCTGATGTCAGGGCATAGCTTCTCAAGGGGAGTACTTTGAATGTGACCATAGTGATATCCAGCAATAAGGTATGCAGCACTTTTTCTAGGATGAATTCACAAAATTAATTGTCCAACCTCATAGATGATCATGATATCTGCAAACAAAGACAATTTTATTTATTCTTTACCAATCTGTATATCTTTTATTTCCCATGTTACCGTATTATATTAGCTAGTACTTCCAGTACAATGCTGAAAAGGAGCTGTGAGAGGAGACATTCTTGCATTGTACCTGATCTCAGTAGAGAAGTTTTGAGTTTCTTATCATGACATATGATGTTAGTAAGTTTTTTTGTAGATCTTCTTTGTCAAGTTGATGAAATTCTCTATTCCCAGTTTATTGAGAGATTTTTTTTATACTGAATGACTGAGGATTTTGCTAAATGTTTTTCTTGAAGATATTAATATAATCAAGTGATTTTCTTATTTAGCATGTTAATATGATGGATTGTGTATTAATTGATTTTCAAATGTTGAAGTAGACTTGCATACCCAAGGTAAATCTCAGTAGGGTGTGGTGTATATTTCTTTTTATGCATTGTTGGGTTCAACTTGTTAATATATTCTTGAGGATCTCTGCCTCTATGTTCATAAGAGATACTGGTTTTCTTATGTCTTTCTGGTTTTGGAATTAGAATAATGGCTGGCCTCATAGAATGAATTAGAAAGTATTTCCTCTGCTTCCATTTCCTGGAAGAGATTGTGGGAAAATGGTATACTATCTTGCTTAAATGTTTAGTTAGACTAATATGTATGTATAAAATTATAAAATCAACCAAATAAATGTTCTAATAAATTATTATAGTAATGTTGCAGAATACAAGTATAATATAAAGAACCAAGTTACTATCTTACTCACCAGCAATGAACAAATAGAATTTGAAATGAAAAACACAATACTATTTACATTAGCACCTACAAAAATGAAAAATGGAGACATAAATCTAACAAAATGTGTACCAGATCTGTATGATGAAAACTATAAAACTCCAGTGAAAAAATCCAAAGAAGAACTAAGGAAACAGAGAGACATTCCATGTTCACAGATAAGAAGACTCAATACTGTCAAGATGTCAGTTCTTCCCACATAATCTATAGATCAATGTGATTCCAATCAAAATTTTACCAAGTTCTTTCATGTATATTGACTAGCTAATTCTAATGTTTATATGGAAAGGGGAAAAAAAGGACTAGCCAATATAATGTTGAAGAAGGACAAAGTTGGAGAACTGACACTACCCAACTTAAAGATTTACTAAAAAGCTACAGTTATCAAGACCATGTGTTACTAGTGAAAAAAAAATTAATCTGTAAAATCAGAAGAGAGTTGCCAGAAATAGAACCATATAAATATAGCCAATTGATCTTTGACAAAGGTAATGCAATAAAAAAAGACAGTCTTTTCAACAAATGGTTCTAGAACAACTGAGCATTCACATGCAAAGAGAGTTAATCTGAACACAAACTTTATACGTCACAAAAATTATCTCAAAATTAAACACAGACCTAAATATAAAATGCAAAACTATAAAACTTTTAGGAGACAGCATAGGAAAAATCTAAATGACTTGGGGTTTGGTGATGACTTTTTAGATATAACTCCAAAGGCACAATCTATGAAAGAAAAAAATTGATAAGCTAGAATTCATTAAAATTAAATTTTTCTGTTCTGCAAAATATACTATTAAAAGGATAAAAAGACAAGAAACAGACTGGGAGAAATATTTGCAAAATACATATCCTGTAAAAGACTTATCCAAAATATACAAAGCACTCTTAAAATTCAACAATAAAATATAAAAACAATCTTGATTTAAAAATAAGCAAAAGACCTTCACATCTCACCAAAAAGATTTTACACACACACACGCACACACATGCAAACCCACATACACACACATATTATATAAATAATAAGCATATAAAAACATGCTCCACATTATGTCATCAGAAAAATGCAAATTAAAACAATGGGACACGACTAGACACCTATTAGAATGGCCAATATCTAGAGCAATGACACCATATACTGACATGGATGTGGAGCAATACAAACCCTCGTTCTTTGGAAGAAAGTTCAGCAATGTTTTATAAAACTAAACATATTTTTACCATACAGTTCAGCATTTGTGCTACTTGTTATGTACCAAAAGGCACTGAAAATATATATTTATACAAAATCCTGCACACAAACATATATAGCAGCTTTATTCATAATTACCAAAACTTGGAAGCAACCAAGATGCTCTTCAGTAGAGGAATGGAGAAATAAACTGGTACATCTAAACAACAGAATATTATTATAAAGAATATTAATTATTAAGGTTATTATAATAATTATTAAGGTTATTAAAAATAATACTGCTATAAGTATAATGAAACACCATTTAACCCTTTATATTTTATTTTCACATTGAAAACAGTTTAGAAAAAAAAGGTGCAATTCACTGCTGCATTCATTTAATCTATTCTGGCCTCCAGAAAACAAGAAATGGTCATTAAACTTGTAATAAAAGTATAATTCCTGAGTATATTGTATTCAATTTATGTTAGTTAACAAAAATACATTATTGGGAATAGGTTCTTCTTGTTCAAAATACTGCTAAAAGTATAATAAACCACTATTGAACCCTTTCCCATTTAGAAATTAAAAAATGCAGTTTGCTCCTGCATTCATTTAATTTTACATAAACATAGTCTTTATGTGCAAATAAAATATAAAAACTGTTCTTAGAGCTATATCTAAACAGAACTTTTCTCTAATCCTAATGTAACTGATGTGTATATGATAATACTTTTTGTGTGGCAAATTTTAAAGCACCGAACTTTGGGGGTAGGACTGTAATCCACTTGTTATTCGGGGTAAACACTGCAGCTGCAAGCACCACCAGCGAATATTCTTGGGGCCAACATGAAAAGGGTAAAAAATAATAAAATATTCAAATTTAAATGGCAAATTTTATGGTAGTATCAAACAGATCATTTTGACAGTATTCTTCAAAATATAACTCTTTAATGGGTGCATAGTTTCAGTTTGAGATGATGAAAAGTTCCGAAGATGGAGAATGGTGATAGTTGCACAAGAGTATGAAAGCACTTAATGCCACTAAACTGTACATTTAAAATGATTAAAATGGTCAATTTTATGTTACATATGTTGTAGCACAATAAAAATATGGAAAAATATATAAGTCTAACATTGACTCAATATTCAAGATTTCAATATATATGTAGATTTAAATGATTTCATATAATGTAAAAAGCTCTTCATATTATTAAAATAAAAAGCCGCTTGATTTTAACTATATCTTATATCAATTTACTTATTTCATATTTCATCAGAAAATATAGCTATTGTTTAAAGTCCTTTAAAGCTATTAAAAAGCAATGAATAATTTTATAAAGTTATTATCCCACCACTCCCCACCTTACCTGATCTATTTTGAAACTGTGGATTTTCACATGTAGAATTTCTTAAATAAACACTTATAAAAACATTTTGTTTGAGCTTTCTTAATGGAATGAGAAAGAAGACTCATCATTTTCAAAAGAAAAGGTCACTATATAAAATAAGGCTCTGAGTAAATAAAGATTTATAAAGCATTACAGATTTTATTTACTGAAATTATATTGAAAGCTATTTCTCACACACACACACAAAAATACAGAAGACATTATCTCATTCACCAGTATAGTATTAAGATTTTATCAAGAAATAATCACATTTTATGTAGCTTCATTTATCAATGCTAAAGGTTACAATGTCCAAATAACATAGTAATAATAATAATTTGCATTTGTAGTTTTTAAGTCTCCAAATAGTTTTCATATGCATTGCTTCTTTTGATAAAGGCAATTTTTTTAATTCATTTTTATTGTTAGACTTATTGGGGTGACATCTGTTAGCAAGGATTACATAGGTTTTAGGCATACAATTCTACAGTGCATCGTCAGCTTGTTGTATAATAAGTTCACCACCTAATGTGACTTCTCTTTCCATCACCTTATATTTAGCTTCCCCCCCTCCTCTCCCACCCCCTCCCCTTTCTCCCCACCCTAACCCACTCGTCCCCAAATAAACATTAAACTATTGATTGTGTCCATGGGTTATTTGCTTGTTCATTTCTTTTTTTCTTTGCTTTCAGTTTTATATTCCACATATGAGTGAAATCATACAGTTCTTTGTTTTTTCTGTCTGGCTTATTTCACTAAGCATGATGATCTCCACGTCCATCCATTTTGTTGCAAATGGCAATATTTCATCTTTTCTTATAGCTGAGTAATATTCCATTGTGTATATGTACCACAGCTTCTTTATCCAGTCGTCTGTCGCAGGGCACTTTGGTGTGGCATTACACTCCCTGACTTCTATTTATATTACAAAGCATCAATAGTCAAAACAGCTTGGTACTGGCAGAAGAACAGAAATATCGACCAATGGAATAGAACTGAAAACCCAGAAATAAACCCACAAATATATGGACAAATAATTTTCAATAAAGGAGCAAAAAATCTACAATGGGGAAAAGACAGCCTCTTTAGTAGGTGGTGCTGGGAAAATTGGAAAAACACATGCAAAAGAATGAACCTGAGCTGTGAACTCTCTCCATATACAAAGGTAAAGGCAATTTTGTCACTGGATGTCGGTGAGTTTTATTAACACACTTTACAAATGAAATGACTGAGGTTTAAAGAATTTCAATTGAAAGAATTTCACACTAAAAGAACTCAATCTTAAACCTGCATTATGTGTACCACCCCCATACTTTCTCTTATAGTGATAGTAACAGACAATCTTTATCTCCAGTTAATCACTACTTAGAACCTGTATATTAGCAATAAAGAAGCCTGGCAAAAAAAAGTGTTTGTAATTGCTCAATTTCACCATTACCAATGAAGGAATACCTTAACAGATGGCCACTGACATACTTTTTACACAATTAATAACACAGAACTCACAAAGACCTCTACAATTGACCTACCACATCTGCATGCATTATCCTATTTGATCTGTATAACATATCTGTGATGTAGCTTTAAGACAAATGTTAACATGTTCATTTATTTGGTAAATGGCAAAATGAAAGCTAGGGAAGCCAAGAAACTTTCCAAAGCTCATGTAGTCAAGCATGTGGTATGAATGGATTAAGATAAGAGAGGGACCCCCCAAAAGAAACACAATATATTTATTAAAAATTGTATATTTATCCTTACATCTTTAAACACCTTCAAAAGACTCTCTTTGACGCAATACACCTAACGAGAGGCTTTTCCACTGCTCAACACAGTTTTTGATGTATTTTAGTGCTTCTGCCATTTTTTCTTTCACCTCATTGGCAAAACGTTTTTCTTTGAGGATTTTTTTTAAATTCATTTTTATTATTAGACTTATTGGGGTGACATCTGTTAGCAAGGATTACATAGGTTTCAGGCATACAATCTACAGTGCATTGTCAACTTGTTGTATAATAAGTTCACCCAGATGTTTTTCATCCAAGGCAACAAAAAATGTCACTCAGGACAAGACTAGGTAAATAGGGAGAGTAAGGCACAGGGGTCATGCCATTTTTGGTCAAAAACTGCTTCACATGGTGTGGGCAGGTGTATTGTCATGGCAAAAGAATGAGTCATCTGTATGCCACAACTTGGGATGTTTCTTCCCCAAATCATGATTCAACCTTCTCAAAACTTCCACAAAAAAACTTTGTGTTCCTCGAAAACTCACCTAGCAGGGTAAGCCTGTACCATAAGGGGCCCTCCCTTCACAAGATAATTCTGTTTTGCTGGGGGTCCCACCTCATAATACTCAGGGTATCCAAGTTTTCTCAATCCAAATCCTGAATTATTTTACTTAATTAATATGAAATATGAATAAAAATAGAGCAGATTTTATTACAAACATCATCTAATATTTCTCCTACCTAATGATAAAATCTCATATTTAATTAATGTTTTCCAATCTGAATGAAGTTCTCCATTTTCACTTCGAGAAAATACACTTTCAATAAAAATTATCCTGAACACAAATTATCCCCAAATGGTTCTGCTTGTTTTAAGCTATCCAGTTAAATTTTTAAAAAACATTATTTTCAATGCAGACATCTGTAAAGTCTAAGTTCTCAAGCTAGTTAGTGAGTAGAGAAACTTAGTTTTGTGTTTTTGGTTTCTTTCTTTTTGGGTTTTTTTTACAAAGAATAAAAATGAAGAGTTTTCTCCTGAGAAAAGTGAGCTGAAATAACTTCAGCCAAAAGGAATGGTATTAAAATGTAAGATGTGCACAACAAAATCCTCAGGTGTTATTCCATATAACTAGAGATCAAATTTCCCCTTCAGTAATTATATAAATCATGTTTATGAGATTCTGCTTTTCACTAAATGAATAAATTATAGCTGCTAAGTGCCACATATAACCACATTCCATGTACAGGTCCTGTGGTCCCTGTTGGAATCTTTCCTTAAACCACGCACTCCAGCCTCTGGCTGCCAAGTATTTTTATGTCTTCAATAAACTGAACTGAACCACACTATTATTACTGAATTGCAAACTATTAGAAACCAAATGTAGCTGTTGGTGTATCATCATGGGAAATAAAAACTTATTATGTTCATTTTGTATGTAACCTAGGCAGTTGCATTTGCAAGCAATCAGTGCATGCAAGGGCTGTTTTAGATCTGAAGAAGTTGCATGGGAGGAGGCCTCATCATGATTTCTATACCTGCTTTGGATTTCTAAGTTACCTGCCACAGAATTTGCTGTGTAAGAAATGAAGATTCAAAGCCATTTTTCCAGTCTGCAATAATATTTGCTTCAATTGCTTAAAATAATCTTGTCCTTCATGTATATAAAAGTGAGCCCTTTTTAAAATCAATAATAATGAATAAAATAAAGCAATGGAGGATTGGTACGAGCCATGTAAATGAATTGCATGAGGTGAAAAGCAACAATAAATTTCATGCTATAGGCATTCCATCACCAAGGAAACCATAAAAGAAATACAATTTCCAAAGAAACATTGATTTAAAACATTTTGCTAAAGAGAAAGAAAAAATTGTTTTTCCTAGTATAGTATCTAGTGAACAAATAGTATGACTATTAGCTAATATAATATCTCCACACCCATTAACTGGAAACTAGAGTAGACATAAAGGCCAGATGGAGATTAGAGCAATTATCCACTTAATTATTGAAGTTTCTCCTAGCCAAAGAGCTTTGTCATAGCTAAGCTAAGGCTATATCAAAGCCATAGCAATGTAATCCAATACAGCACAAAATTCCCAAGATTTGTAAAGTTTTTCAGAAGGTAGCTACACAAAACAGAGAGGTTTCCTCAAAATTTATCTTACTCTCTAGTGAGGGAATAAAATAAACCTTTTTATTAACTATTTAAACAACAGCATCAACAAAAACATTAATCTTCCCCTAATACATATGATGCAATAATAACATTTTACTCTAATTTTCTACTGCTTCCATGACCCAATTCTTCTAGTTCAAAAAGGACATGAACTCTATGCAATAATGCTTTATTTTTTTCCAAATATAAAAGGGTTTGTTTTCAAGCTCACTGACCATTATTAGAACAATCTGAATCTATTATTTTTATAATATTAGGTTCTCTTCAAAAGTCTTTTTTTTCATAACTAGCCTAAAGTCAACAAATTTAAAGATAATAAGAAGTTTTATTTTCCCTTTATTAGGAAAATAAAAAATATTCTAAAAATGAAAAAGACAGGCACAAGTAGAAAATTGAGTATCTAGTCCATATTCTCTCTGGCTTATGCATTTATATGCAGCCTACAGAAGTATTTCCAAATGATTTAAGAATGATAATTTCTTCCTTAATTGTGGTAAGCAGAATAATGACCCTCCAAAGATACCCACATCTTAATCCTTGGAAACCTAAAAATACGTTGCCTTACATGGAAAAGGAGATTTAAGGTTGCATATAAAAATTAAGCTGCTAATTAGATTACCTTAAAATGGGGAGATTATCTATGTTTTCTTTTAATTTATTGCTTCAGGTGTTATGTTTAGGTATTTTACTCATTTTCAGTTAAATTTGATATATGGTGACAGATAGACCTTAAACAACAAATTGTGTAGAAAAAAAGCATAGATACAATAATTATGTACCTTGGGCTCAGAGAGGATTTTATGAATTTGACCTCAAAGGCAAGGGAAGTAAAAGCAAAAATAAATGAATGGCACTACATGAAACTAAAACTCTTCTGCCCAGCAAAAGAAACCATCAACAAAACAAAGAGGCAATGAACTGAATGGGACAAAATATCTACATATGACACTTTTAATACAGAGCTAATATCCAAAATACATTTTAAAAACTCATGCAACTCAACAACAAAAAGTAATAACAAGTGTTGGAAAGGTTGTGGAGGAGAGAAAAAAACCCTTATACCTACTAGTGGGAATGCAAATTGGTATAACCTCTATGGAAAACAATATAGAGGTTCCTCAAAAACTGAAGACTAGAATTACCATACAACCCAGCAAACACTCTTTTGGGTATCTACCAAAAAGTCTGAAAACATTTATCGTAAATATATATGTACCTTAATGTTCATTGCAGCATTATTCATGGTGAGCAAGACATAGAAACAACCAAAGTATCCTTTGATAGATGATTGGATAAAGAAGATGTGGTACATAGATACAATAGTATATTATTTGGCCATAAGTAAAGATGAAATACTGCCATTTGTGACAATATGGACAGACCTTGAGATCATCCTGCTAAACAAAATAAGTCAGATGGAAAAAGTCGAGAACCTTACTACTTTACTCAAATGTGAAACATAAAACTAAAAGCAACAAGTGAACAAGACAAACAAAGAAACAAAAACTCATAGACACAGACAACAGTTTAGTAATTACCAGAGGGTAAGCAGGTAGAGGGAGGTAATAGAAAAAAGATAAAGGGGGTCAAATACATGGTGATAAAAGGAGAACTGACTCTGGATGGTGAACCCACAGTGCAATGTATAGATGATACATTATAGAAATGTACACTTGAAACATATATAATTTTACTAACCAATGTCATTCAAATTTAATAAAAAAATTTTTAAAAGGCTGCAAAAATATGTAAATATAAATAAATAAATAAAATATATTTGAGCTCCCTAACTGTATCACTTGTTGAGAATAATACTAATTTTTATTATGAAAAAAAGCTTGTAATATACTTGTAAACCTAAAAATAAATAATAATAAAAGAGTGGGCCCAATGCAATCACAAGGGTTCTTAAAAGTGAAGAGGAAAGCAGAAGAATTAGTCAATGATACTATGAATGTAGAAGGACTAGACCTGATATTGCTGGCTTTGAAGATAGAGGAAAGGGGTCATGAATCAAGGAATATAGATGACCTCTATAAACTGAAGAGGCAAGAAAATGGATTCTCCCTCTGGAGACTCCATAAGAAACACAACTCTGTTTAGATCTTGATTTTATTTCATTGAGAGTCATGTCAGATTTCCGACCTACAAAACTGTAAGATCACAAATTTTCTATTGCCACAAAGAGGCGATAGGAAAATTAGGGACTGATAGTGTTGTTTTAAGCCACTGAGTTTGTGGTAATGTGTTACGGCAACAAAAAGGAAACTAATACACCAACCAAATTAAGATAATTCAAACGCATCTTTTTCTAAATTACTAGAGCATTTTAAAAATTTGTACCAAAAAAATTGCTTTAAGTTATTTTGTCCAATATTATTTTCTTATTGTTCCATGAGCATTTCAAGTGGTTTAGAAGCTTAAAAAGAACTGAACACAGTCAACTAAAATTTTATTCTTTATTCATTTAAAACAGTGTTAGACCTGTACTGAATTCTCAAAAAAATGTATACTGATCGCTTGAGTTATTAAAATTCAATTTAGAGATTTCTCAAAAAATTAAAAGTAGAACTATCAATATAATCTGGCTATCATACTTCTGGGTATAGATGCAAAGAAATTGAAATCAGGAACTTTATATGTTCACAGCAGCGTTCTTCACAATAGCCAAGACATAGAAACAACTTAAATGTCCATCAATGGATGAACAGATAAAGAAATGTTACATATACATACAATGTAATATTATTCAACCTTAAAAAGAGAAGGAAATTCTACCACTTATGACAACATAAATGAACCTGGAGGATGTTATGTTAGGTAAAATAAGCCAGTTTCAGAAGAACAAATTCTTTAATATTACACTCACATGAAAAATCAAAAATAATCAAACTCAGAAGCAGAGAGTAGAATGGTGATTACCAGGGACTGAAGACAAGGAGGTACTAATTAAAGAAAAGAAATTTTCAGTTATATAAGATGAGTAAGTCCTAGAAATCTACTGTAGAGTATATAGAGACTGCAGTTAATAATACTGCACTGTATATTTGAAATTTGCCAAAAGGATAGATCTTATATTAGATGTTCTTACATAAGATGATGATGATGATGATGATGATGATGGTGATGATGATGATGATGATAGAGTGCAGGAAAAAACTTTTGGAGGTGATATATTTTTACAGCATAAAATGTCATGATGGTTTCATAAGTATATTTTTATCTCTAAACTCATCTGCTTCTATACATTAAATATGTACAGGTCTCTATATGTCAGTCTACCTCAATAAAGTGGTTTTAGAAAATAAATCTGACTATGTGAATCCAATGAGTTTTATTTGTATGAGTGGATCCAAGTATCTATCAACTTTCTTCAAAATTATCAGTGTCCCTTATAGATGCAGAAGACTATGAAGAGAAAGGTTAAATGATAAGCTAAAGTTCATAAACTTAAGAAGATAGATACTTTTCACAAGCAAATACAAAGTTAAACAAAGGGAGTAGACCAATCTATGCCCTAGAAGATGAACATTCTTTCCATACAAGGCTCACTTCCTCCTGTGTTACTCTGAATGTTGTTACAGATATCTATCTACACCAAAAATTTTATGTGATTGCTCATAATAATTTATTTATAATCATCGAAATCTGGAAACAACCCTAATGTCCATCAGCTGGTGAGTAAATAAACAAGTTGTTGTATAAACATACAATGGATTACTATTCAGTAATATTTAAAAATACAGATACATGCCACAATATGGATGAATTTCCTAAGCATCATACTAAGTGAAAGCATACCACATTCAAAATACTACATATCATGATTCATTTATAGGATATGCTGGAAAAAGCAAATTTATAGGAACAGAAAAAGAGTTGCCTTGTTGCCATGATCTGGGAATGTGATAAGGAAATTGACCACAAAAAGGCAATAGGAAAATTTGGGGCTGATAGAAGTACTGCATATCTTGATTGCAACAGTGGTTGTGATGTTATGTTTTGTTCTGTTTTGTTTCATTTTGTTTTGTTTGTCATTGTTAAATTTATTGGGGTGACATTGATTAGCAAAATTAACATAGATTCCAGGTACACAATTAATTCTATAGCACATCATCTATGTGTAGCATCATGTGTTTGCAACCCAGAGTCAGTTCTTTTTCCATCCCCATGTACTTGATGCCCCCCACCTTCTCTCCCACCCACTCTCTCCTCTCCCACCCCTTCCTCCCTGCCCTCAGGCAACCACTAAACTATTGACTGTGTCCATGAGTTTTTGTTTCTTTGTTGCTTTCAGTTTTATATTCCACATGTGAGTGAAGTCATATGATTCTTGGTTTGTTCTGTCTTGCTTATTTCACTTAGCATGATGTTCTCAAGGTCCATCCATTTTGTTCCAAATGGCAGTATTTCATCTTTTTTATAACTGGGTAATGTTCCATTGTGTATATGTACCACAGCTTCTTTATCTAGTCATCTATCTAAAGGCACTTTGGTTGTTTCCATGACATCACCACCACGAACAGTGCTGCAATGAACATTGGGGTACATAAGTCATTGTGAACTAAGGTTTTCAAATGATTTGGGTAGATACCCAAAATGAGGATTGCTGGGTTGTATGGCAACTCCATTCCCAATTTTCTGAGGAACCACCACATTGTCCTCCATAGCAGTTGTATCAATTTGTGTTTCCACCAGCAGTGGTGAGGGTTTCTTTTTCTCCACACCCTCTCCAGCACTTGTCTTGCCTTGTCTTGTTGATAACAGCCATTCTAACACGTATGAGGTGGTATCTCATTGTGGTTTTGATTTGCACTTCCCTAAGAGCTAATGAGGTTGAACATTTTTTCATATGTGTGTTGGCCATTTGTATGCCCCGAAACAAAGCATTAACATGCACAATGGAAGTCAGCCAATTCTCCATGACCAAAAAGTTGTGTCAGTCCAAATCAAGAGTAGAAACAATATTGCTAACATTTTTAATATCAGAGGGAGTGTTGATTATGAATTTATACCAACTAGACAAACAGTCAACCAAGTTTTCTATTTGCAAGTGTTGAAAAGGCTGCATGAAAAAGTTAGACGAAAATGACCTAATCTTTTTAGCCAACAACTCATGGCTCTTGCATCACAACAATGTGCCAACTTACATGGCACTGTCTGTGAGGCAGTATTTAGCCAGTAAACAAATAACTGTATTGGAACAACCTTGCTAGTCACCTGATCTGGCCTCCAATGACTTTTTTTACCCAAAGAAAAGGAAATATTGAAATGAAGATATTTTGATGACATTGAAGACATCAAGGGTAATACAATAACAGCTCTGATGGCCATTCCAGAAAAAGAGTTCCAAAATTGCTTTGAAGAGTGGACTAGGTGCTGGTATCAGTGCTTCCCAAGGGGAGTACTTGAAAGGTGACCATAGTGATACTCAGCAATGAGGTATGTAGTATTTTTCTCAGATGAGTTCACAAACTTTATTGTCAGACCTTGTATTGTGTCCCTTTGCTAATGGTTCTGTTATTTCTGTGTGGGAAACAAAAAGCTTCTTGAATAACAGGAGACAAGTTAGCTTTTCTCTAATGAATAAAGAAGCTTGCAATAAAACACAAAGATTACATCTGATATATTGCATATAAGGAAGGAGGAGCAATTTTTAAAATATGCACAGATTTGCAATCTGGAGCCCTTTGTGATTAGTTATCCTGAACTAACTGAGGGAAATATGGCATTCAGCTATGTTTTTAAATTCACTTACTTTTAGACAGCTTATGGTTCCAGGAATTCATTAGCGGGATTAGGAATCAAGCATTTCCATCTAGACAAGGACATTTGTGGTCATAAATTATGATTATGAGACTACTTTAGTAGTCTATATGAATGGAATTAGGGCAGTAATTCTGTTCTCAGATGGCCTGGGAACTACTTTGACAGTCTTCTGAAAGAGGCATCAATAGCAGAATTCACAGTTTAATGAGGAGGTAAGGTATGCTTATGTCAGAAAAACTCTAAGTAATTTCTGAACATAATGGGATGGCAGTATATCTACCAATGTGGTTCAATGGCCATTCTTAATTTCAGGAAGAGAATGTCCTATTAGAAAAGCATGTCTTACCAGTGATATTTGTACAGGTTTACAGACTTGAGAGTGAGATAATGGAAGGAAAATATTAGCTAGAAAAGCTTCCTTTTCTGAGAGTTTGAACTGTATTTTCAGATATACTTCTTACAACAAAGAGCCAATATCAAATGTAAATCTTCTCTGTTATTTGAATTATGAATTTTTCTCCATTATCCACCAGAATGAGAAAATAGGAGGTTGTTCCCAAGGAGTTCTTTCCTACAATGTGTTTCCTAAGCATTTTTTTCTACTTCCTTTGGCTAGACTGTGGTGTGCAATAACCCTTCAGGCTTCACTTGTACACTTAACATTTTCTCAGCGCTTTAGGAGGTGCAGAAGGCGGCAAGAAGGAGTAACAGCACAAAGCACTACAGTTACCATATTTGGTATGTTCTACCCTGTAAAAAATAAAAATAACAGCCTTTCTCTCATTTGAGTTTCTCAAAAATGTCAACTTTCCCTTCTTTAGCTCAAGTTCTAAACATTAAATAGTGAGACTATAAAACTTAACACAAGAAAATACCAAGAGAAAGGATTCTTTATGAAGGGACATCAAATCTTAAAAGGGAAGTTGAAAATTTTATTCCAAATAGCAAATTTTAATATTTTTAAATGAGATGTTTTTTCTTACCTCTTGAGAATTATAAAATGCTGTTCTTACATTGCCATTTTACCTTCTACTGCCTCTATTTTTACTGTCAGCTGAACTCATTTTTCAATTAACTGACTTAGGCAAGATGGGAATGTCTACTATTTGAACCAATATCTGCAAACATCACTGAGGGGAGGTAAGAAGGGTACCAATATGTCATGCTGATTCTAGATTTATTTCTTCTAGAGAATCCATAATTCTTGAGTATAAGACATTTTTGAAATCACAGAATCTGCCAAACTGCAAGAGAATTTTGTAGCACCATATTTAGATGTTCAGAAAACAGCTTCATGTGGGTAATCGTTGCAGTTCTTCTCACTGAGAGAACAGATTTAACCATTCTAGCTAATTCAAGGTTAACTTGATTTAGACAAGGAAAGTTGGAAGAAAGCCAAGATTTCAACTATCTTATCAGGGAATAAATTACCTGCAGTTGGAAGAACAAACACAGAACATGGAGGCAGGTAAAATTTTGGAGTTCTAGTAAAGCATTTACATACTGAGATATAGATAATATAGAAATAGAAATTAAAATAATATATGAAAATTTTACCTATATTCTTTGAGAACAAGGAGGATGGATTAATCATCTTTGCATCTGCCTTAATGCTTCTCCCCAAGCAATTTCATCTATTCCCATGACTTTAATGTGTATTTTGTCATGTATAGTGCATGCCTGTGTATAATGCACACCCATATTTCTGGCCCAAACATTCAAGAAAAAAATGGTTTGTTTAATTTTTTAATTCAAATTTCTATTTGTTTATATTTAGGCACTTATTTTTGTATCATAAAAGAATTTTAGCATTTATTTTTAATATATTATGGTACAAAATATTTTCTTTTATGTAACAAATAATTACAAAATACAAGAACAGGTACAAGGTACAAGAAATTTTATGCATAAATTTTTTTATATTAAAAAATGATTATTGAATTCCAGGATATTATTCTGTATACAGATACAATTGTTGATTTTTGGAGTTATATTTTTAACTCATAAGCATAAATAAAAGAATTAAAAACATTTATACAGGTATGGAATTAGTACTAGCCATGTATAATGCACATCTTTATTTTTTCCCCTCACATTTTGGGAAAACAGTGTGTATTATACATGGCAAAATACAGTATATTATGCCAAGGAATGTATTTTGGCATTTAAATGTATAAATACCAAATTTGTATCTCTGGGCTGCACCACTTTATTGAACTCCATGCTAGTGTGTCTAAGTACCTGACCTGAATATTTAATAATAATCTTAAAACTAACATGTCCAATACAGAATTTTAAATTCTGTTCCTGAAAAGCTGCTTTACACAGCATTTTCCATTCTTATACATGAAACTGCTACCCAATTACTGATGCCCCAGGTACAGATGCTGTCCCCATTCTGTCTTTGCTTTTTTGTATTACCACCCACTCATTCAGTTCATCAGCAACTTCTATTGGCTCTACCTCCAAAATATTACCTTTATCCATTCATTGTTTTCCATGTTCACTACTATTACCTTTATCCAAGCACTATGATTTCTTGCTTCTTTTGTACTGCAGCATCAGAACTTACCTCCCAGCTTTCACTCTTGACTTGCTACAAACTATTCCAAATCTTCACTAAGATGTAAACCAAACAATGTCATCACACTGCTTTCTCATTACAGAAAGAAAAAGAAAATCCCGACTCATCAACCTCACCTACAAAGCCCTGCATATCTAGCCTTCACCAATTTTTCAGGGTCTAACATCAGTTAAGTAAGACCAAAGAGGTGGGGTTGGCAATACAGTTTGGTAGAGAAGTCAACCTAGTTTATAAAACTATTGAGACCTTCAGTTTGGGAGTATGTGTTTAGGGAGAATGAATGCCCCTACTCATTCTCAGCTAGAGACACAGTTGTTCACATAGAACACAATCAACTTGAAAGGAAAAAAAATCTATAGGATATTAATGAAAAAAATCTAAGTATCCAATTGCAATTCTTCTCCAGCAGAGAGCACAGGACCATGAGAGAAACTAATTTGGAATTGAACAACTCTCCTAAGACCCCACAGCATACTCCCCAATCTTCTTTCATCCCAACCTGTGATCATCCCATCCTAAAACTTACCTCCCACAAAGAATTTATGAAATGAACTACCTCAAAATTTTATTTCTCTGTAGTGTCCAGTTTACCACATACATCAGTTGATGTTGCACTGAAAGTTTATTGTGGCATTATCTTAGGAGCTTCTACTAGTATTAGCTGGAAATCCTGTGGCTCTTAAATTCTTCAGGCACTTTAGCACTTGAACTATATTGAGTGATCTACAATAGTTTGAGTTTTTACCAAACTCGGACCAACAGCGGAAAATGTTAGAATGTGGCTTCAATGCACATGTATTTATTGGTTGTGTGTTGTTTCTCAGAATTTTCAATGGTAGTCTGAGTTTCTTGAGGGCTTCACTGTGATTTCTTCTATATAGTGCTCCGAAGTATTACTGATTAACCACTTGTAAGAGTATAAATCATGGCAAACATCTTTCTTAAAATACAGAGTACATTAGTCTTCTAGGGATGCCATTAAAAATACCACAGACTGGGTAGCTTAAATAACAAAAATTTATTTTCTTACAGTTCTGGAGGCTAGAAGTCCAAGATGAAGATGCTAGCAGGATTGGTTTCTAGAGAGACCTCTCTTTAAGGTTTGAAGACTGCAAACTTCTCACTGTATACTAGCATGGCCTCTTTGTGCATGTCTAGAGAAAGAGAGAAAGAGAGAGAAAGACAATCCCTAATGTGTCTTCCTCTTCTAAGGACACCATTTATTTTGGTGTCCTATCAGATTAGGGTCCTACCTTCATAACTTCATTTAAACTTAATGACCTCACTAAAAGCCCAATTTCCAAGACAGTCACATTTGGGGATTAGGGATTTAACATATGAATTTGGAGGGACATATTTCAGTCCAAAGAAAAAGATATTTACAATATTAACAGATGTGTATTAACAGAAATATTCAGTTAACACCAAATAGTCCAATACAACTGAACTATGGACTAAAAATTATGTCACATTTGACACTAAGTATATAGAACTGAGCTGAACTATGTAGACAACATTGTAAATCTAAATTATGCCAGTCAGAACAAAACATATTTTAGTTATAACTTTAAATGAGAGAATATGCTATTTTTTATTGCTAAAATTAATTTTATTCATACATTAGGTATAAATTAATTACATAAGGATGCAGAGTTTTGTTTTCCTCTTCAGAGGGAAGGAGATCATTTAATGCACTATAGAAGTAGTTTACTAAATAGTACTCTAGCATTTTACTAATTAAAGAGTGACTCAGGACATGAATTTAAGTGCACAAAGCCCCAGATATTGTGAAAGCGACACATTTCATAAACTAATCAACAACACTGTTTTGTCTTAAATTAAATACGTTGGACATTGTCAAAGTTCAAATTTGCTAAAATACATAGATTGTAACCTGAACACCATTTCAAGTATCTTGAGCCAGGGAAGCTAGCCAGCAAATATTTTTTTCTTTTTTGATCCTGTAGTATAACACGACTATTCAACCATACTAACACCACCACCAAAACTACCTCATCAAATTTATGTAAGCACTAGAGATTTACTAAGCTGTATCTTCTTAAGTGAAGTCAAATAGCTGTTTCTTTAGCACTAAGAGTTGCCCACCTATATTTTGTAACCTAATTTTTTAGCTGATGAGAACAGTATGTCACAGTGGATGGAATTTATCTGAAAATTAAAGCAGAAAATGTAATTGAGCTTTCTTTTTTAGAGAGGTTTACTTTGAAATTCAGTAATGATACCATGAATTAAAAAGGAGGTAGTTTAAGTTTCAAAAGGATTTTCAGCATGTATATTCTTGTATGTATACATGATGAGAACAATATATAAACTTAGTTGTAATACAGGAGACTGCTCACATGTTATGTAACTCCTTTTTCATTCCCAAGTTAATGTTATAGATAAAAACTAACATCTAACGTCTAAAAGTGGCTACTAAAATGAAATAACCCAGGCATCAGATAAACATCTGGAACTGGGAAATGAAATATTAAGAATTACAAAAAAAACTATACAGTAAGACATTTATTTTCAGTTGGAAGCTCATTAGGTTTCACTGAAGTGTTTTGTAAGTAAAATTAGATCTTATATGTTTGAAATTATGAAGCTTTTCACACATTATTTGCATAAGGGTAAACAAATTTATGAATCTAAATCGGGGCTCTATTGCTGTCTTTGGATTACATCATCAACTTTTTCTCACAGCAGAGTGTGTGAACCATCAACAAATACTGAGACTTTTTATGTACCAAACACCGCTCTGGGTGTTGAGGCTCACAGCCTAGTGAATGACATACACAATAAATAAGTGAAAAAGCAGACAATATAATGGTAATAAATGGTAATTCATGTGATGAAAAAGTAAAAGAGAGCGATGAGTTAAAGAGTAATGGGGTATGAAGACTATGTTATACGTGGGGTGATCAGAAAAGCCCTCTCTAAGCATATGACATTTAAGGGGGGAACTGAAGGATAAGGAACCATCTATGTAAAGACATAATGGAAGACTGTTCAAAGTTGAAAAGTCCTAAGTGAATACAAACATGGCATTCCATGGAACAGCAGGAAGGCCAGTGTTGTTCAGAGTAAAAGGAAAAAGAGGTAAGAAAGAAGTTAAGGTCAGGAAGCTAAGTCATTGACAAGTGGCTCAACCCTAATGCCTACAGATAGGAAGGACACTAGGAAAGAATATAATTTCTAACTTCCTATTTAGAATTAGGGAGAAGCAAAAGTGGAGCTTCAAGGGGACTAGAACAGAAAAACCTCCTCTGTGCTCCTCTAATATTATGATTATTTTTATTTCTGGAGTAGGAGTCAGCAAATATTTTATTTCTTATGCAGCAACCAGTTAAAGGCCAAGTGGTAAATATTTCCGGCTTTGTGAGCCACAAAGTCTCTGTTGCAAATATTCCACCCTTCTGCAATAGCACAAAGTGAGCCACAGATGATACATAAATGAATGCAAGTAATCATGTTCCAATAAAACTTTATTAACAAAAACAGATAGTGAGCCAATTTAGCCTGCAGGCCACAGTTTGCTGACCCTTATTCTATATCTTCTTTGAAATTTGACATCTGTGCAGTTCCCTTCTGTGTCAAAAATATTACCATTCTAATATGTCTATTTAAGAATACCAGGTTACTTTTATTTTACTGATGTAATCAGGAAAAATTCTTTCTGAAAGATTTGATTTTCAAACATTTAATACTTACATTAGTTTGCACATCTGTAACTGATACATAGTGTCAAGGAGGCTCCCATACTTCATTATCTCACTTTACCTATCATTCATACAGATTGCTGCATGGTAATTTCATTCTTCATTGCAAAACTCTTGTTACTAGGCAGTAGACCATTAATGCAGTTCATATATCTTCCTGAAGTCTAGATGAGAAACTTAATTAAGTTACAGGACACAAAATAATTACCAGTAGCATACATTTTTCCTAAATTTGTTATGATATTATCAACAACTTAATGGTAGAATATTTCCATATATATCAAATATTGGGAGGTTATTAATAATATCATAGTATTTAAATAAATCACTACACCAGGGAAGAATTATGTGTTTGCCACAGTCAAAATGCAAAAGAAATGAAATTGCACTTTAAAAAATAATGATTGGGTTTTGGGCTATGAATATACAGAAGTACACAATTTCATGGATGATTTCTGGGTCAAAACAGATCCATCAAATGTTAATGTTTCTTGCTTCAAAACACCACTTCTGTTTAACCTCTTGTTCTCATTTACACAACTCTTAACTTACTTAGATCACACCCACATTTCCATATGCCTGGTATAAAAGTGCTTCTTGGTTTATTTCTAAATTTCTTATTTCTAATTTAGCCTGTTTTATCCATATTCCCTATAACAATCTCTGTTTTCATCATGATTAGTCTGACCAAATGTCCCATTTTAAATGGGACAGAAAACAATAGTAATGTCCCATTTCAAATGGTACATATGGTCAGCCTACTGACACCTTGAATTTAGCCCAGTGAGACTAGGCTGAGGATATGTACCATTTGAAATGGGGCAGTACTGTTGTTTTCCATCCTGTTTAAAATAGGATGTCTGGACAGCATAATCATGATACAACCTTACTTAAAAGTTTTATCACATCTATTGATATAATCATATGATTTTTATACTTTATTTTGTGTATGTGGTATATCACATTGATTGATTTACATGTTGAACCAAACTTGTGTTCTTGGAATTAACCCTAATTTATCACGATGTGTAATCATTTTAAATGTATTGTTGTTATAAATTTGCTAATATTCTGTTTAGAATTTCTTCATCTGTAGTCATCAGAGATATTGATCTGTAATTGTGTGTGTGTGTGTGTGCGCGCGCGCGCGCATGCACACGTGCAAATGTTATCTTCCCCAGGTTTTGGTATCAGGGTAATTTTGGCCTCATAGATCTGAGAAACTATTATCTTTCTTCAATTTTTGAGAGAGTTTGAGGAGGAAAGATATTAAATCATCTTTGGATGTTTGGTAGAATTTACTAGCAAAGCCACCTGATTCAGGACTTCTGCTTTTAGGGAGGTTTTGTATGATTGTCTCAATTTCCTTATGTCAATTGGTCTATTTAGATTTTCCACTTCTTCATGATTCAGTCTAAGAAAGTCATATATTTCTAAGAAGTTGTCCATTTATTCAAGGTTATTGAATTTGGAAACAGTCCTTCATAGTGTTCTTACGTGATCCTTAATAGCTTCTGCACAGCAAAAGAAACTATCAACAAAACATGGAGTTCCCTGGTGGTGTAGTGGCTTAAGGCTTCGACGCTGGTGCTGTCAGCGTTGCGCCCTTGGTTCGATTCCCGGCCAGGGAGCTACACACATACCAAAAAGAAAAACAAAACAAACAAACAAAAAAAGAAGATGATACAGAAAAACAAAAACAAAAAACAAACAAACAAACAAAAAACAAAGAGGCAACCAACCAAATGTGAGAAGATATTTGCAAATAACAGCTCAATAAGGAGCTAATATCCAAAATATATGAAGAACTCATGCAACTCAACAAAAAAACCAACAATCAAATTCAAAAATGAGCAAAGGACTGGAACAGACACTTCTCTCAAGTAGACATACAAATGGTCAACAGATATATGAAAACATGGTTTCACTAGCAATTAGAAAAATGCAAATCAAAACCACAATGAGATACCACCTCACACCTGCTAGAATGGCTACATCAACAAAGCAAGAATTAACAATGTTGGAGAGTTGTTAGAGAAAAAGGAACCCTCATATACTGCTGGTGGAAATGTAAATTAATACAGCCAGTATGGAAAAGAGTATGAAAGTTCTTCAAAAAATTAAGAACAGAGTTACCATGTGATCTAACAATCCCATTTATAAAGAGCTACCAAAAAAAATCAAAAAACTTTTTTCTGCAAAGATTTATATTCCCCTATTTTCATTTCAGCATTATTTACAGTGGCCAAGACATGGAAACAACCAAAGTGTCCTTCAGTAGATAATTGGATAAAGAAGCTGTGAAACATATATACAATGGAATATTACTTAGTCATAACAGAAGATAAAATGCCACCATTTTGACAATATAAAAGAATCTTGAGATTATCATGATAAGCAAAGTCAGACAGAAAATGTTAAGAGCCATATGGCTTTATATATATGTGAGATATAAAGCTGAAAGCAACAAACTGAACAAGACAAACAAACAAAAAAATTATTGATACAGACAACAGTTTAGTAGTTATCAGAGGGTAAAGGGGATGGGGAATGGTGAAGGAGGATAAAGGGGCTCAAATATGTGATAGAAGAACTGACTCTGGGTGGTGAACACATAAGGCAACATACAGATGATGTGTTATAGAATTCTACACTTGAAACTTACATAATTTTACTAGCCAATGTCACCCCAACAAAATTTTTTTCCTGTGGCTTATTAATCTTACTTGAGGAAGAGTTAAAAGACAATATTGCAGGTTCTCAAGATTTTTATCCATTAAAATAAGTACAGCTAACAGTACTTGCCTTGTCAACTTCATAGGTTGTTATATGATAATCAAATGAAATGACTAAAGAGACAGTCTTGTGAACTGAAAATTGCATTGAGAGATCAAATAATTTACAAGTGCGTGTACCCCAACAAACAATAAAAATTAAAAAAAAATTAGAGTAGCCTAGAAATCTCCCCCCAAAATATGCAACCATTTTTATTGAGTCTTTCCCCTTCCCCTGGAACTGGCCTTGTACTTTTTCAATGAGCTAAAGTTTTCCTAGTATACCTAGTTGTCTTCCATGTGCTAATCCTATGCTCAGTACAACTTTTAAACAGCCTCTGGTGAGCAAAACCTTCCTTGGCCTTCCAGTGGTGGAGCCTGTCCCAAACCCACCAGCAATAAGTCACTCCCTCTTTCATCCCATATATAATGGTGAATAGACCTGGTTCAGGATTGTCACTTTGTATTATAATGATATGTTTATTCATTTGTCTTCTCCCAAATTAACTTTTCATTTTTAAGTGGTAGGATTACTTTCATATTCATTTTTATTCCTATTTTCTGATTCATAGTGGGTACTCAATATATTATTGAATAAACACATTAATCAGCAAAAAAATAATTCAATTATGTCAAGATTTTATGTTTGATTTCACTACATTGATGTTAAGAACTGATTCTTCTAATCCAGTAAGTGCTATTTTGAGAATTAATTTTGTTAACTTTTATTTTTCAATTAGAATTGACATTCAATATTATTTTATATTAGTTCCAGTTGTACATCATAGTGATTAGACATTTCTATAATTTACAAAGTGATCCTCTAATAACTCTAGAATTAAAATTTATTAAAGATATGTTCTCTAGATATTATAACTCAGTAGGTCTGATGGAATGGCTAAAGAAGCAATGTCTTTCATTAGCATCCTGAAGATTTTGTGGCAGATGGCCCATTAACAACAGTTTCAGAAATTGTACTGAAGTATTCTTGGTTTTCCAACACCATATGTGTAGAACTAGAGTACCTGCTGTCGTGAGAGCACTGTTACAGGTGTAAGGGCATATTGGCCTTTTATTATGGTTAATTTCAGGCATAAATGTATGAAATAGCATAAAATTTTTGTTCAGATTTTACTACTGATTTATGTTTTTACATAGCATTTATTTTTATAGCAAGTATGTAGGTTGAGTTACATTCTCATGTATTATTACAGTGAAATAATACATAATAAGTGGGAAAGAAAAGAGAGCACTATTTGAAGAAACATGATATCTGTATAGATAAATTTTGACTAATCTAATGTTTTAGGTCTGATTTTTTTAGGAAAAACTTTTTATTATATTTTTTTTCTTAGATTCAAAGGTATCCTAAGCTGTGTTAAAATAAGTGTCATGATGATAGTATAATTTTTTGCTAGAGTGTTTACAAGGGAGTTTTTATCCAGCTATTCACTCCTCATGATAATGGAGCATTACTTTTTCCTTCTATAGTTCATTGGCATGCACTATGGCCACCTCCATACTACAGAGGAAGAAAATCAATTCCACTATTAGAAGTTGGAATCTTAGAAATTCATGCCATGTAAACAATCCAACTTCTTAAAACTACCTACAAATTTACCTGCAGAGACCAAAGGGAGTCCTGTGTCTTTTATCTAGATCAAACCAAAGTTCTAATTCACTGAAAGAATATTCTTTTAGCTTTAAAGGGAAACATTTGAAATGTCTAAGAATAAAATAAAGTTTCTAAAACTTATTTAATGGACAACACTAAAGCTTCCCAAATACCAAACTATATTAAAATTTTTATAGAATCAAAGGAAAGTGAGAAAATTAAAGCCCCAAAAGAGACACCAATTCATTCCTATTCACAAAATCACATCCAGAACAGAGAAAAATCCAAGCTAAAAATGAAGTCCCTTCTATCCCTTATAGGAGTCAAGTATCAAAACCACTTATATAATTGTTTACAGTATGTATTTATCTTAAGCCATCAGAGCTGTTGTCAGACTCCAAATCTGACAATTAAGTTCACAAACTTGCACTGTACACTTACATTGGCAGCACTGTACAAACAACTCAGTGATGTGTCATAACTGTCCAATGACAGCTCTGATGGCCATTCTAGAAAAAGAGTTCCAAAATTGCTGTGAAGGGTGAACTAGGCACTGACTTTGGTGCATAGCTTCTCAATGGGAGCACTTCAAAGGTGACCATAGTGATATTCAGCAATGAGATATGTAGCACTTTTTCTAGGATGAGTTCTCAAGATTAATTGTTCCACCTTGTATATATTTTTTCCCTAAGAGTTGTCTCCAAATTACTTCTAGCTATGAGTATTTCCACATACATAATCCACCTCGAGAGTACAAACATTTGTCAATATTGAAGATATTTGAAAGAAAATGTCCCAGGTTATGATGGTAAATACAAAACTCAGTAAATGACTCAAACAATAACAGTATCAATAGAATAAATAATCAGCATTCTAATGAGTAATTTGAAGAATACTATTTATTTAAAGGTAAAGATTTTGCTATATTTTGGTTTTTTAGAAAATATTATACTAGGTTTAATAATAATATTGTATTGATTTCATGACTTTAATACATAGTTAAATTCAAATAAAAAATACTATCTTTAAAGTACAATTGTAAAGATGATTAGAAAGAAGGAAAAAGAAAGAGGTGAAGAGAGATAGATTAGAGAGAGACAGAAAGAGAACAAACCAAAGAGAGATTTTCCAGTATAATAAGCATTATTCTGGATTGAGTCTTTGAAACATTTGCTTTTATGCCTCATAAAACTTGACTGTCATCATTTTAATAAAAGCAAGTATCTACTATTTATAGATCATAAATAAGTATGTATTTGTGTCATAGTATTTGTAATTTTGGGTCTTAATAATGTAAGAATTCTGGATAAAATTGTTGTGTGAAAATGATACATATTCTGGTGCAATCTATTCCCATGAACACATGGTAGCTCTGCAGATATGCTCTCTTAGAAAAAGACACTCATAATTGATTACAGATTTTTCTTTTTCACCTAATTCACAGGTAGCCTCATAATTATTTTCAACATAACAATCCCAACTTGCACTATTAATGGGTTAAAGTTGGAATTAAAGATGAAGCTTATCTTCTGAGAAGATGGTAGATGGTTGTCATTTACTCCAGAGAAAAAAATGAACATCCGAAGCTAATTTGGTTTATCAGTTTGCATTTCCTTTACCACCATATTCAGACAAATTCAGAAAGACATTGCAATACATCCTATTCTTAGAGGAAGGGCAGGGCAAAGCACCAGAATTTATTGAGTGGTTACTACATTTAGACATTAGAAAAAGTCTTTGAGCTAGATACTGTTTATTATAGAGCTGAAAATGTAACTTGTCATAGAGCTGGTGACTGCTCTAAACATATACAATGATCTAACCTCAACTAAATATATAAGTAGCTGTAATTTTCAACTAATAAAGCTATTGATAAATGTATATTAATTACATATCTATCCATCTTACTGACTTACTATTATTGTTTGTACCTTTTAATCTTTGTTTTATATTTTCTGTGTGTATTATAATAGTAGCTGTAAATAATGATACTTTACCTTTTCCTTTTCAAATTTTATGCCTCTAATTCCTGTCTTCTGTTGAAATATATTGGCTGATATCTCTGTACATTGTTAAATAGTAGTGCTAATAGTAGAAATCTTTACCTTATTTCAACTGTTTATGGGGAAATATTATTGTTTCCCCCATTAAGATTGATGTTAGCTTTGAGGTTAAGCCAGATATATTTTTATTAATTTAAGAATTTTATTTAAAGTTTTAAATCAAGAATGTACATTTTAACAGTTTTATTAACATATAATTTACATACCATTCAATCCAAAAGATTTTAGTATATTTACAGAGTTCTACAACCATCACCACAATCCAATTTTACAATTATCCTCTGTAAACCCCCCGTGCTGTTATGTAATATTTTCATTATGAATATAATCTGCTATTCAATATTTATAAGCTGTTTAAAAGAAAAATGTATAAATTTCTATATGGTGGGCCTTTTTGATTTTCTGATTTTTATTGTTCTAATTTATTGCATTTATATCACACAATTTTGTCTATATTATTTTATTTTGTGATAGTTATTAAAGTTTCCTTTGTGATATATGATATGGTCATTCCTTGTAATTGTACCATTGGTAGTTGAAAAAAAGGCATATTAGCTATTTTTAAGGTACAAATAATACAGATCAAATAAATCTACCTCATATTCAGACAAATTCAGAAAGACATTGCAATGTATCTTATTCTTAGATGATATACTTTTTATATCCTTAGTTATTTTTGTCCACTTGATTTTTTTCCCTTTAATTTGATATGGACTAGGAAAGGGGGTTTAAGTCTTTTAGGACTACTGTTTTTCCACTTTTCCTTAATTTTTCCTTAGCATTTCCTTTATGAATATTGATTCCATATTATTTAGGACCTACTATTCATAAATATTGAATATTTAATGAAAATTGTGCTCATTAGTCATATTGTTACCTTTATTGTATGTTTATTTTTGCCATAAATTCTGTATGTTTTAATTCTTATTTAATTGTGGTAACATTGGTTAGTAAAATTATATAGGTTTCAAATGTACATTTCTATAATACATCATGTTTATATTGCATTGTGTATTCATCACCCAGCATTAGATCTCCTACCATCACCATATATTTAACCCCCTTTTCCCTCTTCTACACCCTGCCACCCCCCTTACCCTCTGATAACTACTAAAACTGTTGTCTGTGTCCATAAGTTTTTGTTTCTTTGTCTCATTTGTTTGTTGCTTTCAGTTTTACATCTCACATATGAGTGAAGTCATATGGCTCTTGACTTTTTCTGTCTGATTTGTTTCACTTAGCATGATAATCTCAACAATTACTTTAAATGTTCCATTCAAAAGTTAGGGTGGCTGAATGGAAAAGAAAACAAGAATCTTACATTTCCTGCTTACAAAAGATTCACTTCAAATCAGAAGGCACACACAGACTGAAAGCAAGGGACTAGAAAAAGATATTTCATGAAAATGAAAACAAGCAAAACAAGTCTGTAGTAGCAATACTTACAGCAGACAAAGTAGACTCTAAAACAAAGGCTATAAAAAAGACAAAGAGGGACCAAGTATCCCATTTCTGAGTATTCAAAGAAATCCAAAACACTACTTTGATGGGGATGAATGCATTCATATGTTCATTGCGGCATTGTTTACAATGGCCGAAATGTAGAGGCAGCCAGGGTGTCCACTGTTGGATTGATGGATGAAGCAGAGGTGATACATATATACAGTGGATTATTGCTCAGCTATGAATGACAATTGGTTCTAACTGTCTGGGGAGGCATGAATGGACCTGGAAGGTATTATGCTGAGTGGAGTAGGTCAGACAGAGAAAGACAGATGCAATGTGATTTTGCTTATATGTGGAATCTAAAGAACAAAAATAAACAAATAAAACAGAAACAAATTTATAGATACAGAGAACATTGTGATGGTTGCAGAATATTTTGATGGCTGCCAAATGGAAGAAGGCTTGGGGATGAGTGGAAGAAAAAGATTAAGAAGTATAAATTGGTTGTTACACAGTATCATGGAGGGTGGAGGATATAGCATAAGGAACAGAGTCAATGATATTGTAATAACTGTGTATGGTGCCGGATGGGTACTAGATTTCTTGAGTGACATATGGGAGGGGTTTGGAAGAGCAAGGTGAAAAAAGTGAAGGGATTAAGAGTAAAAATTAGTAGTTACAAAATAGTCATGGGGCTGTAAAGTAAAGCATAGGGAATGTATAGTCAATAATATAGTAATAACTACGCACAATGCCAGGTTGGTACTACATTAATTTAAAGTCTTTCCCTACAGCAAGCACATTCAGAGTTCCCAGTCTTTCACTTGTACAATAATTGCAACATAATCTTGGGGGTAAATCCACTGTAGAGAATTGCCAGCTTGAGGGACTAAAGAGCAGAAGGAGTTTTAAAGAATTAACAAGAACAAAGAGAAAACCCAATGGGACTAACACAGAGAAAGGAAAGGGAGTATCACAGGGAAATAATGTAAGTTTTAACAGACTCAATAAAAATTAACTCACAGGTGTTTTTCATTGCAGGTAAATAGAGTAATGAAAACATACTCTATGAATCTATAGAAGCTGATATCAGACATAATTTACAATTAAAGCACTCAGAAGAGGTTGATAATCAGTAGACATAGGAGATGATAGATAATAGACTAGACAGGTAATAGGTAGATGATAGATAGATAGATAATTAATAGATAGATGATAGATAGATGCATAGATATACAGATAGATTTGATCAATGATAGTTCTGGAGTAATCCTAATTCATGAAATAGCAACTCTGTGCTGGGTATCTCTAAGTTTTATATGTGGGTAAAGTGAATAGGTTTTGAATTATGCTTAATATTTAGAAGCAAAACACAATCTACAAACTAAATGTTGGATGTATGTTCTAAAGTACTTTTTGTCAAATGTTTTAACATAAATCTAGAATTTATATTTTTTCCTGACATTGATAAAGGGGCTATGCTATCAAGGAGTATTCCATGAAAATAGTTATTTTGAAGAATTCATGAAAATTTCTACAGGTGTTGCCATATAGATAAATAAAGAAAACTAAGCAGCTTTGGATTATATTATGTACTTGGTTGACTCATGAAATGACACTCATTAATTCTGACCTGATTATTTATTATTGTCATACTTAATTTTTAAAAACATGATATACTTCAAAAAATAAACCTCCTGAAGCAACATTCTGTAAGGAATACATCATTCCCCTGACTTGTCCACACTGAGCACAAGAATCTTCGCTACAAAAAGTAATTAGAAGAGACATAGAATAATACTAACACCATCTGAAGCCAACAAAAAAGACACTGAGAACAATTAAAGGATTTCCATAAAACAAGAACAAAATGGAGTTTAAATTACCAAATGATCAAATATGTATATAAAAATTATGAATGGTATGGTAAGATTGAGGTATTAATTTCTTACAATCAACTTGTTTTAAATAAACTAATCAAAGCTAGGAGAACAGGTTTATTCTTGTTGTCTGAATTTGTTTTCCTTTTTGCTTACTACCTACTTTCTCCTTTTCTGTGTGTCCACCAAAATATTCTATGTTGAGACAGGACTTTGTTATGCCAGCTTCTTTGGTATTGTTATTTATTGAAATTATTCAATCTCTAAATCCATAATTGTTCAGTGTTAGTCTTAAATATTCAGGATTCATTTATTATATATTTAAGAAAAATTGGTTTACCAAAAATGTTTAAAACACATGTTGCTCATTATTTACTTTTCCAAGAATAGCCTATGTCTACTTAGTTTGTGAAGCATTCTATAAGAATTCACCTTTTTTGTCCTCTATCTTTTACTCTACACTGTCATGATGACATAGATTAATATTTAATTGACAGTGGAACAAATACTAACTTCTAAATTGAGTTTTGAGTTCAAACTTAATCCTTCAATGAGCTAAAACATCATAACTAGAATATCAGCTATGTCATAACAGTAACAATTTCACACATTGAAGGAATTTATAGATTTTACTTTTTAACTCTTCCAGGTATACAAATTTTCTTTACTATATTTTTGATACACTCTCTTTTCTTCTTTCAAAACAATGATATAATTTTTAATAACCTTGGGATTGCATAAATTTTGGATAGGTTTTAGTTTTCTGCATTGGTATTTCACTGTTTTAATTGCCTCCCTCTCCCCATTGATGAGGGAGAAATTCTCACCCTTGGGTTTTGCAATGCCCACATAACACCTGACACTAGACAAATGAGATCAATTAGTTACATATATTCATGGCCTAGGGGAAGAGGACACCATGCAAGGCAAGGCCTCACAGCAGTTATACTGGGAAGAAAACAGAGTGAACAATAAGAGGCTGTGGGAGGCAGGTTTTGCAGTACTAAGAGGATATATACACCCTGGTTCCCACAGAAGGATGTGATTGGCTTGTTTGAAAACTTTATGGGCTTAAGTCTAACAATAAAAATGAATTAAAAAAAAAAAAAACTTTATGGGCTGGCAGAGAGATGAAACCTAATACTCAGAAATAAGCATGAATTGCATTTGGTCCCTTTGATGTGGAGGATTGTTTAGCAATGAAATTTATCTGCAGAAGCAAAGTGGGAAGGAGAACTTGTGGTTAGGCCATTCAAAGCCCTTCCAATTTCACCAGATTTCAAGGCAATGCATAATATTAATTTCAGGTCTTATTTCATATTTCCTATATAAATATACACTAGTAACTAAAGAACACAAATTCTACTAGCTTGAAAGGTATAACTTTACTCACTGTCACCTATGAAATTTATTAGATATTATCTATCTGAGTAAAAACTGCTTCCTTTCATCAATCACATATATTGATGGAATTATTGGTTCATTACAGCTCCGGCAATAACTCAGTACTTTAACACTCTCCCTTGGTACCCAAGAAAGCAAGTTACTATTGTACTTAGTTATCTCAGCATGTCATCCCAGTATTGTTGCTAATGACAATTTGTATTCCCTAGGTATTACTTGTGTATTACACTCATGTAGGCATACACATGGCTTTAATACAGCTCAGAGGATGTTCTAAATGGAATATCACCTGTCACCATTTCATTCCTATTGCAAAATTTAGAAGCAATTTAAACCTCATGCCTTTCAAAAAATGTTCTCTGAAATAGTTTTCACTTTGATACAAGATCAATAAGCACCAACAGCACCTCAGGGGTGACTGTGTTGAAAAGATACTTGAAACTCTACTAGGCATGCAATAGATAAGGTAATCTACCCATAACCATTAAATAAGTGCTTTGAATATGATTGAAGGGTTTGGTTTCTTTATCTAGGTTAAACAAATGGTATCCCAACAATATTGTTTACATTGTTCTTTTTTCATAATACAAAGTAAATGTCAGCCCCTTTCAAATATTCACAAATCTTAATTTAAAAAAAATCTGAACTGATGAGGCTTTATTCTATTTTGGAATTTAAAAATATCCTACATAGATGGCCTGGTTAATACATGTTCAATAGCCTAAGGGAATCAGACATAGAATAGAATCATCTTCAAGTAAGTAACTTAACAAAAACAAAGCTATATTTCTTTTTATTTAGGGAATGTTGAAAGATACAAGGTTTTAGAAGTCTTTAGGCATATGAACATTATCCATTTTCATTTTAAAGGCCAAATTACCAAACTAATTCAACCCTAAGAATGCTATCAATAACCAGTTAAAATCTTCAGTAAATGAGCTAGCCACCTATTAGTGAGTCCTAGTGAAGGAAGTGAATACATAGGGAATATCGTTAGGAGACATCTAGCTAAACAAATCTAATACTAGCTTTCAGGGTCAGAGCTATAAAGATTATTTATAGCAAAGTGTACTTACTGTATAAGCAACAACTTGTTAAGGTTTTGTGACCTCCCAGGTTTGTGCCATACTAAAATATAAAAACAGATTTTAGTCTCACATTTCCTAAAAAATTCATCTGTGTACTTTTGCTTTATCTCTGCTTCTCTACTTTTTTCTTTCCTGAAACTCCATTTGTTCATGTTTGAAAGTTAATTTAATGGAGTGTAACTTTTGATTTATGATTTTTTCTCCTTTCTTGACATATGGTACTAGTACTTCTCGTTACTTGTACCACAAAATAAATCATCCAGAATTCCAAGACAACTCTATCCACAGTTGATCATTTTTAAAGTTCTTGATGAGTTTCTACTGGGAAGTAATACAAAACATCTAAATACAATCAAGTTTTGTAGGGATAAGAACAATAGAATAGCAACTCATTGGCCAACTGTCAAATGAGTTCTACATCTAGGCAAACCTTCCATAGAAAAGTTCGTTTCCAGTTCCCTCAGTTAGTTTTCTTTTTTATTTTCCCTCTTTATAGCACTTGTCTTTCATCATCATCTCTGCTTCCAAATTCCACTGTCATTATTTTAAATCAAATGCGATAATTTTTCATAAAAATACATAGAATGTGGCCAGATTGTAACACTCAATGTCATTCCCCTTTGCTTGATCAAGTACTAGTATAAGATAAAACTTAATAAATACATTTGTACCAAAGTATCAATGGCTTAACAGTTCCCCCTTTTTAGTAGATACGTTTTGTTGTAAATCTGCTATGCACCAATTCTTCTTGTTTCTTGTGCCAGTGAAATGTCTTTATGTTCTTGAAAGAATTTCACTTTCTCCTTTCTCTATGTTTCTGTTTGGGTTGCTAATCAAAGAACATCTTCCTTCCTAGGCACTGGAGTAGGTTGGTGGTCTATGCTAAACTGACTGAATGCTCTGTCCCAGGTATCTGAATCTAGAGTGGAAATTACACAGATGCCAATTTACTCAATGCTAGAACCCAGGGAGAAATTCAATAGTTCCTGCTGTTGACAACCTAAGTTTTCCCAGTACCCTGACCTGTCTGAGGAAGAATGGATCACCTCCATCTTCTATTCAATTCAGTGAACTCACAAGCCTCCTTACAATATCATGTCTTTTGCTTTAACAAATTAAGTTTATGTGCACATAACCAAAGGCACTGAACTAACACCCAACACCCTCACCAGAATAAAGAGTACAGAAGAGTTTGCAGTTTTTAAGAGTAATCTAAAAGGCCATAAGAAATTGGGAGAAAATATTTGTAATGCATATATCTGACAAAGGTCTTGCATCCAGAATGTATATTTGCAATAATAAAAAGACAATTAATCTCATTTTTTAAGTGGGCAAATGAATAATGATGATATTCAACATCATCAGTCATCATGGAAAGGCAAATTAAAACCATAATAAAGTTAAGCATGTTTTCATATATCTGTTGGCCATTTTTATGTCTTCTTGGAAGAAGTGTCTATTCACGTCCTCTGTTGATTTTTCAATTGGATAATTTGTGTTGTTGTTGTTGTCCAATTGTATGAGTTTTTTAATACATTTTAGATATTAGGCCCTTATCAAGGTGATGTTTGCAAATAAATTCTCCATTCACTGGGTTGTTCCTTTGTTTTGTTGATGTTTCTTTTGCTGTGCAGAAACTTTTCAGTTTGATGTAGTCCCACTAGCTATTAGGAAAATGTAAATCAAAACCACAATGAGATATCACCTCACACCTATTAGCATGGCTATCATCACCAAGACAAATAATTACAAGAGTTGCAGAGGTTGTAGAGAAAAAGGAACCCTCATACACTGCTAGTGGGAATGTAAATCAGTACAACCACTATGGAAAACAGTATGGAGATTTCTCAAAAAATTAAGAATAAAATTAGCATATGACCCAGCAATCCCTCTGCTGGGTATCTACCCAAAACATCTGAAAACATTTGCCTGTAAAGATATATGTACCCCAATGTTTATTGTAGCCTTATTCATGGTGGCCCAAGATGTGAAACAACCAAAGTGTCCTTCAATAGATGATTAGATAAAGAAGATGTGTACATATATACAACAGAATATTACTCAGTCATAAAAAATGTGAAACACTCCCATTTGCGACAGCATAGATGAATCTTGAGATTATCATGCAAAGCAAAATAAGCCAGACAGAAAGTCAAGACCCATATGACATCACACATATGTGGGATATAAAACTGAAAGCAACAAACCAATAAGACAAACAAACGAAAACTCATAAACAGAGAAAACAATTCAGTGGTTACTAAAGGGTAAGAGGCTAAAATATATGCTGACAAAAGGAGATTTGACTTTGGATAGGCTGACCATATGTACCATTTTAAATGGAACAGTATCATTTTAGTATTTTTACTTCATATTTCCTGAACTTTCTATCAATTTAATATAATTGTCAAAATTGTCCCATCTTTAAGTTTTTGTAAAAAACTGAACGCAGGTTTTCATAAGGCTCTATGCTAATCAATGCATGCAGTAAAACTATGAGTGTGACAAAAAGAGGAAGTTTCATTTACATTATCCACATAGGGCCAGGCTTCTTGAGCTAGTGAAAATCAGATGCCATCCTCTTACTTGTCTTCAGTGGCAGGAAATTCAAGAGGCATCACTAAGCCCCATTAAGCCTGTGAGAGTCTGGAGGGTCTCAATGCACACAACTACTGAAGGGTCTTACCTGGCTATTTGCTTCCATCAAGTTAGGGGTGTGGAATGCAGTGACCATAGGTCTTACTGTTATTTTTACCCATAGAGATTCTGGTCATAGAGATTCTTTCTGCCCTACGTTCTGGTTGGTCAGATTTTTCATACTAATATTTTGGTTCAACAGGCTGCTAGCTATATTTTTATTACAGCAGAATTTTCTAGTGGGACAATAGCATATACTGGCTTGTGATAAGAGTCAGGGTATTAATTGCTTTTTTTTTCTTTTTGGTGTATGTTCATGATTTTTTACAATCTGGTCACTACAGTCCTGCATTAAAGTGTTCAGTGTGGTATGCCCTATAGATATTTTACTATTCATGTGATATTTTATAAGTATTTTATTGATATATATATTATTTATTAGTTTTTTGTGTGTTTTATATGCAATAAATTAGTGTTATTCATTTGTGCCTTTTCCAAGTTCTTTTTCAGTAATTTTAGGTTGTTTTTTTAGGTCTGTTATAGCCTAAAAATCTAGATTAAGTGCTGAGACAATGAGGGCTATGTTAATTATAACACAAAATTGTGTCATGGAATATGAGAAGTTTTATGATAAAGTGTTAAAAGACTAAAATTTTCTGAATAAGATTACTTCATCAAAGAAATATTTATAATACGATTTGCTGAAATAGAGTCCCCTTCTACATTTACCTAAATTTTTGCATAAATTCTGTCACTGAAGAATAATTGTTAGCTCAATATGTTCATATAAGAAAAACTTTTGTTTTGTATTACTTTATCATAACTATGGAATATTACTTAACCTTGTCCAGTATTTGTTATTCCAATATCCCATTTTTATCTCAAGGAAATACAGTCAGCCTAACTTTGGACAGTGAACCCATAATGCAATATATAGATGATTTATCATAGAATTGTACACTTGAACCTATGTAATTTTATTAACCAATGTCACTCCAATAAATTTTATTAAAAAACACAACTACAATGTAATACCTCTGACCATTAATTCATATGGTTAAAATTTAAAAGATTGAAAATAGCAAGTACTAGGTGAGGATAAAAAGCAACTGGAACTCTGACACATGTTAGTAGGAGTATAAATTGGTAAAACCATTTCGGAGAAGTATGTGGCAGCTACCTTTAAAATTGAACAAACACTTACCATACTTCCCTGAAATTCTCCTCCTATTTATTTATTGTCCCCCACAAAGAAATAAAAATATATGTCCACATGAAGATTTGTAGATAAATATTTGTAGTAGCCTTATTTATAATAGCCAAAATCTGGAAACAAGCCAAGTACTAACCAACAGGATAAGAGATAAACAAATCATAATACAACCACATAATTAAACACTACTTTACAATAAAAAGAAATGATTTACTGATAAATGCAACAACATGAACAAATGTTGAAAACATTATGCTGAGCAAAAGAAGTCAGATACAAATGACTACATACTGTATGATTTCACCTAACTGAAACTCTAAAACACAAATCTAATCTATAGATATGGAAAGAAGATTAGAGGTTGCCAGGGGTGGCAGTCTGGAATGGGTATTTGACCGCTACACAGGTATATACAATTGCCAAAATGTATCAAGCTATATGATCAAAGTGTGTGTATTTTATTGTATATAAATCATACCTGAATAAAGTTGATTTTCTAAAAATCTAAGAAAGTATAAAAATATTAACACTTCTTAATTTTAAATGCTGTATCATTCAGGTTGTCATGAAGAAACATAGTATCACCACCACCATGCCCTCTGGAATTTCAAGAAACTTTAATGAAAGGAATGTTAAAAGGAATGTTAAAATGTGCAAAATAAAAAGACCAAACAGTATTTTGAGGCATTCAGGGAACAGCAGGGCAAGGCAAAGAGAGGGATCAGCATTATCTGAGTCCACATGATCACTATGAGTCCCCAAAATAACCTCTCATCTTTTGGACACAGAAATGAAAACAAGGGAAGAGATAAAAAAGAACATTGACATTGAGTTTTTTAAAACTATTGGGGAAGACAAGCTGGGAAACAGTGGCCAGAAGTGAGTCTGGAAAAGGTTGTTTTGTTTTGTTTTGTTTTGCTTTGCTTTGTTTTGTTTTGTTTTTTGCTTTGCTTTTAAGGTGGGGAAGAGATATCGATATATATATAGGACCTCATAAGACCAAACAAAAATTTCAGTATTTATCCTGAATCCATTTAAGAGTTTCATGTAAAGAAATGCATGACAATTTTATTTTTAAATTATTACTCTGATTATTTTTTTCTTAAATAGATTCTAAAAATATAATCACTACAAGGCAAGGATATTGTTTTTGCTGCTTGATTTAGAAATAATAGATTGTAGCATTATTAATAACAGTGATAGACTTGTTATATATAAACATCTGGTGAAATATTTTAGTTGTTTGTTTCTATTATTTTCACCAGTTTATTTTTTTCTTTTTAATTTACCTCACACTGATTATTTTGAAGTATAGGAATTTAATTTTGTTAAAAATACTGAGTATTTATTATGTTGGTTGGTGCAAAAATAATTGCAGTTTCAGGCTGTGAATTTTAAATCATTATAACTATGCTCAAATACATATTTATTAATAAAAATAGGAACCATTAAAATCAACATATTTTTGCCAACAATGAATAAGTTTATTTATTCCTGTAGTGTAAAAATCCATGCTTCAGGATTCAACAAACTCTTGGAAAGCATTTCCTGCAGCTTGCTGGTTGTGGAAGCATTTTCCCTGCAAAAATTCATCGAGATGCTTGAAGAAGTGGTAGTCAGTTGACAAGAGGTCAGGTGAATATGGTAGATAGGTAAAAACTTAGTAGCCCAATTCATTCAATTTTTAAAGTGTTGGTTGTGCAACATGCAATTGGGCATTGTTATGGTGAAGAATAATATCCATAGTACTTTACGAAGAGAAGCATTAAATTTTTTTAATTTGTAATTTTAAAATAAAGATATTTTTTTATTTCCAGTCAGCTCATGCGGCTCCCACTTATCGAGCTTTTCCACCTTTCTAATTTGCTTCAAGTGTCAAGCAACCAGAGAGTGGTTGAAGTTGAGTTCTTCAGCAACTTCTCATGTAGTTGTAAGAGGATCAGCTTCAATGATTGCTCTCAAGTGGTCGTTGTCAACTTCCAATAGCCAGCCACTATGCTCCTCATCTTCAAGGTTCTCATCTCCTTTGCAAAACTTCTTGAATCACCACTGCACTGTATATTCATTAGTAGTTCTTAGACTAAATGTTTTGTTGATGTTTTGAATTGTCTATTGCTTTATGATCCACTTTGAACTTGAATGAGAAAATCACTCAAATTTACTTTTTGTCTAACATCATTTTCATAGTCTAAAATAAACAGCAAGTAATAGGTCATTAGGAAAAAAACATAAGCAAGAAATGTGCATTAAAATGAAGTATAACATAACCACATTTACTTAAGAATATATTCTAATATCAAATGGCAAATTTCAATGATGTCAGAACAGTGATTACTTTTGTACCAATCTAATTACCAATCCCCATGGTGCCAGTTAACTGAGAGTCTACTATACATTTTTTTAAGTGCACATGGAACATTTTCCAAAATAGAGGCCACAAAACAAGTCTCAATAAATTCAAAAATATTGAAGTTACCATATTTTGCCATGAATACACACATTTTTACCCAAATTTGTGAGGAAAAAATATGGATGTGCATTATACATAGATTGCACTAATTTTATACCTATATAAATGTTTTTAATTCTTTTATTTATGATTATGAATTAAAAATGTAACTCTAGAAGTAAATAACAATATCTGTGTGCAAAATAATACACTGGAATATGATAACTGAATTCTTTTGTTGTTAAATTTATTGGGGTGACATTGGTTAGTAAAAAACATAGGTTCCAGGTGTACAATTCTACAGTGAATCATCTATGTGTTGTATTATGTGTTCATCACCCAAAGTCAGTCCTCCTTCCATCACCATATATTTGACTCCCCTCCCTTGTTCCCTACCTTCTTGCCCCCTTACCCTCAAGTAACCACTAAACTACTGACTGTGGCCATAAGTTTTTGTCTTTCTTGCTTTTATATTCTATATGTGAATTATGTTTAAAAAATAGTTCTAAAATTTTTTTATAATACAAAAAATACCTAAATATAAACAAATAAAAATTTGATTAAAAAATTAAAATAAAAGATTTTTTTCTTAAAAGTTTGGGCCAAAAATGTGGATGCACATTATACATGGGAGTGCATTTTATGTAGTGAACTACAGTATATATCAACCATTTTATCCAACCATAATGGTACAAAACTAGAAATCAATTACAAAAAAAAACCTAAAACACAAACAAACACATGTAGGCTAAACAACATGCTATTAAACAACAAATAGATTAACAGTGAGATCAAGGAAGAAATCAAAAGATACCTTGAGAGAAATTAAAATAAAAACACAACCTCAAATCTATGAGACTCAATGAAAGCAGTCCTAACAGTGAAATTCACAGCAATATAAGCCTACTTGAAGAAACGAGAAAAATATCAAATAAACAGTCTAACTTTACACTGACAGGAACTTGAAAAAGAACAAACAAAACACAGAGTAGAAGGAAGAAAATAATAAAGATAAGGGTGAAAATAAACAAAATAAAGTCTAAATAAAGTCACAAAAATCAATGAAACCAAGAGCTGTTTCTTTTAAAAGATAAATAAAAAATTCATAAACCTTTAACCAGATTCAATAAGAAAAAAGAGGACCAAAATAAATAAAATCAGAAATAAAAGAGAAGTCACAATGGACAGTACAGAAATACAAAAAAATTTAAGAGAATACTATGAGCAATTACACACCAACAAATAAAATCATCTGAAAGAATAAATAAATTCCTAGAAACATACAATCTTATGAGACTGAATCAAGAAGAAACAGAAAATAAGAATAGACTAATTACTATGAACAAAATCAAATCAGTAATAAAAAAAACTCCCAACAAATGTCCTGAATTAGATGGCTTCATAGGTGAATTTTACCAAACATTTAAAGAAGAATTAACACCTATTCTTCTCAAACTATTCCAAAAATGTTCAGGAAGAAGTCTCCCAAGCTCATTCTATGAGACCTCTATTACCCTAATTCCAAAACCAAACAAAAATATTACCAAATAAAATTATAGTCCAATATCCCTGATGAAAGTACATGCAAAAGGCCTCAACAAAATATTAGCAAACTGAATTCAGCCATACATTAAAAACATCATACACCACAACCAAGTGGGATTCATTCCTGGGATTAAGGTTGGTGAAATACCTGCAAGTCAATTAATGTGATATACAACAGAAACAAAATAAAGAACAAAAATTATATGATCATATCAATGAATGCAGATTAAGCATCTGATGATATTCAGCATTGATTTATGACAAACCCTCAACAAAGTGGAAATAGAGGCACAAATCATACCATAATAAAGGTCATAGATGACAAACTCACAGCTAACATCATACTCAATGGGGAAAAGTTAAAGTCATTCTCCTTAAGATGAGGAAAAAGACAAGGATGTCTACTTTCACCACTTTTATTAACATAGTATTGGAAGTTCCAGACTCAGCATCAAACAAGAAAAAGAAATAAAAGTCTTTCAAATTGAAAAGAAAGAAGTAAAATTTTCATTATTTGCAGATGACATACTACATATAAAAAACCCCAAGGATTCCACCAAAAATCTATTAAAATTGATAAACAAATTTAGTAAAGTATCAGGATAGGAAATTAATATCTAGAAATTGGTTGCATTTTTTATATACTAATAATAAACTATCAGAAAAAAGAATTAAGAAAGCAATCCCATTTATAATTGTATCAGGTAAATAAATAACATACTTAGGAGTAAATTTAACCAAAAAAGTAAAAGATTGGTACTTGTAAAATTATAAGAAATTGAAGAGCCAAGTTGAAAAAATACAAATAAATGAAAGCATATACCATGCTCATGGATAGAAAAAATTTACATAGTTAAAATGTCCATATTACCCAAAGCAATCTATAGATGCAATGCAATGCTTATCAAAATGCCAATGACTTTTTCACAGAACTAAAATAATCCTAAAGTTTATATAGAAACAATAAAGAACCTAGGTAGCTGTGGCAACATTAAGAAAGAAGAACAAAGTTGTAGGTACCATGCTCCCTCATATCAAACTATATTACAAGGCCATAATAATAAAAACAGCACGGTATTAGCATAAAAACAGACACGTAGATCAGTAGAACAAAATATAGATCCCAGAAGTAAACCTATGTCTATATGGCCATTTAATCTATAAAAAGTAAAGCAATAATGCACAGTGGGGCTAAGACAGTCTACTCAATAAATATTGCTGAAAATATTGGATAGATACATACCATAAAATGATATTGGGCCACCTTCTTATGCCATATAAAAGAATAAACTCAAAATGAATAAAAGACTTAAATTTAAGACCTGACACCATAAGATTCCTAGAAGAAAATATTCGCAGTAAACTTTCCAACATTACCCTCAGTAATATTTTTTCCAATATTTCTCCTTAGGCAAGGGAAACACATTTAAAAAATGAGACAATATCAAACTAGAAACTTTTTGCACACCAAAGGAAACCATCAACAAAACAAAAAGACATCCTACTAAAATTTTATAAAAAATTTATATAACTCAACACCAAAAATAACCAATTTAAAAATGGGAAAAGGACCTACACAGACATTTTTCCAAAGAGGACATATAGATGGCCAATAGATACATGAAAAGATGCTCAACATCACTAATCATCAGAGAAATGCTAATTAAAACCACAATGAGCTATCAACTTACACCTGTCAGGATTGCTATCATCAATTAACAAACAAGTGTTAGTGAGGATGTGGAGAAAAGGGAACATTGCACACTCTTGGCAGAATTGCAAATTGATATAACCACTATGGAAAAAGTTCAGAGGATTTTTAAAATTTAAAAATAGAACTACCTAATGACCCAACATTCCATTTCTGGGCACTTATAGAAAGAAGTCAAAAACACTAATTTGAAAAAATATATGCACCCCTATGTTCACTGCAGGAGTATTTACAATAGTCAAGATATGGAAGCAACCCAAGTACCAATTAATAGATAATTGGAGAAAGAAGAAGTGGTACATATACATATACAATGGATTATTACTCTGCCATAAAAAGCATGAAATCTGATCATTACTGAAAACATAAATAGACATAGAGGGTATTATGCTAAGTAAAATAAGTCAGACTAAGAAAGACAAATATCATATGATATCACTTGTAAGTGGAATCTGAAGAACAAAATAAATAAACAATAATAACTAAATAAAAATAATAACACAGAAACAGCCTCATAGATACAGAGAACAAACTGATGGTTATCAAATAGAAAGGGACTTGGGGGACTGAGTGAGAAGATAACAAAACTGAAAGCAAAGAAAAAAAGAAATGAACAAGCAAATAACCCATGGACACAATCAGTAGTTTAATGTTTATTTGGGGATGAGTGGGTTAGGGAGGGGAGAAAGGGGAGGGGGTGGGAGAGGAGGGGGGGAAGTTAAATATAAGGTGATGGAAAGAGAAGTCACATTAGGTGGTGAACTGATTATACATCAAGTTGACAATGCACTGTAGAATTGTATGCCTGAAACCTATGTAATCCTTGCTAACAGATATCACCCCAATAAGTCTAACAATAAAAATGAATTAAAATAAAATCAGAGGAAGGAGGAGTCAAATATATGTTGATGTAAAGAGAAATGACTCATAATGCAACACATAGATGCATTATGTGTTGCAACACATAATGCAACACATAGATGATGCACTGTAGAATTATATACCTGAAACCTATAAAATTTTTGTTAAGCAATGTCACCCAAATAAATGTAACAATAAAAATAATAAATAAATAAAAAGAAATACAAATGGTAATTATAAAATAGTAATGGGGCTGTAAAGTATAGTATAGGGAATATGGTCATTAATATTGTAAAAACTATGTACGGTGTCATGTGGGCACTAGAGTTATTATTGGTATCAATTCTTAAATTATATAAATGTATGAGCACTATACTGTACACCTAAAAGTAAATTTAATAAAATAATTTTAATGTCAAGTATAATTGAAACAACATAGTCACAGGTATGTAAAGTACAGCATAGGGAGTATTGTCAGTAATATTGTAAAAAGTATGTACAGTGTCAAATGAGTAATAGACTTATTGAGTTTATAACTTTGTGAAGTATGTAAATGTCTAAGCACTATGTTGTTTTGTATACCTGAGACTGATATAATATTGTATGTTAATAGTATTTGAAAAGTGAATTTTTAAAAATTAGACAAAGAAAAAGAATCAGCAGAGAAAAGATGAATTATTCAATAAATGATGTCGGGACAACTGCATAGCCATCTGGAAAAATAAAATTGGCTTTCATCCTAATTCTATATGAAGCCAAGATTTTAGTGTAGCAAATTTATCCATAAAAGTAGTAGGATAAAATATAGCAAATTAAAAATATTTTTTTGGAAAAAGGAAGCACTTCTAAATGTCATATAAAACCCAGAAGTCATATAAAAAATATTTATAAGTTGAACTAAAAATAAAATAACATTTTCATGGCAAAAATAACCACAAATGAAATAAACATAAGAAATTTAGAAAAAAATATTTGCAACACAAAATAGACAAAAAGTGAATTTCCTTAATATAAAAAGACTTCCTGTTCATAAATAAGAAAACAATAAATAATCTAATAGAAATACGAGCAAAGGTCATAAACACATAGTTCACAAAAAAATTTGTAAGTGGCTCAAACTTATGAAAACTTATTTAAATACTTTCAAAATAGAAGAGATACACAAATTAAAACCACAGGTGAATATGCTATTAGATTGGCAAAGATGAGCAAATTAAATACTGCAAATTGTATTTGTGTGTGACATGGGTTAATAATAGAAGTGATAGTATCTGTTAACCTTTTTTGAGTGTTTACTTTGTGTCAGGTACTTTTGAAGAGTCTCATGTATTTATCAACAAATTCTTCACAATGATGCAAGTACAATGATTGTTTCTATTTTAATTAGTGAAATTGACACCTACAAAGATAAGTAACTTGCTTAGTCATAAAGAAAGCAGCAAAAGTAAAAATTTAACCTAGGAGATCTGGGTAAAGATATGCAAGTAGCTATACTTACATGTTGTTATCCTCTAAGTGGTCTTACAAATACACAGTCGCTTTAACCCTAAAATTTTTCTATTAGTGTTATCACCTACAGATTTATCGCCTACAGATTTATTCACACTTGTACAAAATGAAGAATATAGATATTCACTGCAGTCTTGCCTGTGATAGTAGTAGATTAAAAACAAAAGTTCATCACCAGGAACTCATTATAGAGTATACTCTTAGTTAACTGGCATACATGGCAATTAGTAAATGTCAGATAAATGTCGTTTCTGGTTGCTTGGGTTTTACTATTAAAAATAAGCTTAACTAATACTATACCCCATACTATACCATAAATTCTGTACTGCCTTGATATTAATATTGAAATACAGTAATTAAAAACAATTAAGATGGGGACAGCAACAAAATGGACCTCCGAAAAACTCCTCTGGAGATTACAACTAATAAAACACCTATATCTCAACCAAGGACTGGTCTGCACCTTCTGGGACCAAAGTGAGGTGGTTGTAATATCTTATGCCCCACCTCCTGGCCTCCTTCCCTCTGTTCCACAGACTGAGTGACGTTCAGAGTGCTCTCCTGCTGCCTTTTCCCCTTCCCTCTGCCCATGGTAGAGTTGAAAATGGGGACCCATGTGTGGCCATGTCACCTCTCTTCCCTTTTTATTTCTCCTTTGTTTAACTCTCTGCCCACCTGCAGGTACCTTAATGCAACAAGAGGGTTTCTTATCTATGATTGTGCATTGTGTAGAGGGCCCACACATAGGGCAAACTGAGAACAGAAAGGTGCGATCACACCCAAAATCCCTGCACAACCCCTGGAGCCACAGGAAGAAAACAAAGTCACAAATACCTCTCCCTCACAGACCTCTGTCTGCCCAGAATCAGCACACACACACACACACACACACACACACACAACAAACAAACAAACAAACAAAAACCCTGCAGCAGTGAGGGTCCAGAGAGGCTGTAAAAATGAGAAACTAGAGAAAGGCAGCTCAAAATTACAAGATGGAGACAGGTGACAAGTTAGAAACAGAGCTCAAACCATGATTATAAAAATACTTAAGGAACTGAATTATAATTTCAACAGAGAGACAGCAAGCATTGAAGAAAATTACTAACCATTATAAAGGACCAGAGAGAAATAATGACTACATTAACTGAAATAAAGAATAGCATAAAAGTCACTAAACCAGATAAAATAGAAGCGCAAAGCAGTGATTTGCAGGGAAAACCAGCAGAAAACACCCAGCGAGAACAGTTAGAAAATAGTTTCCAAAAAATGAGGATGGGTTGAAATTCCTCTAGGACTATATCAAACATAAAAAAATCAGAATAATAGGTGTGCCAAAAGGGACGAGGAAAAGTAAGGAATTAAGAAATATTTGAGGGAGTTCCCTGGTGGTGTAGTGGCTTAAGCCTTCAGCGCTGGCGCTGTCAATGCTGTGGCCTGGGTTTGATTCCCAGCCAGGGAACTACCCATATAC